>JZKD02S0342754.1:725891-740952 GCA_000966675.3 Picea glauca
AGTAAGAGAAAATGAGAAAAAATTAAGAAAAAGGTAAAAAAAAATTATAATCCAAAAAATCTTTAAAAAGTTGAAAATTTTTAAAAAAACCCTAAAAATAAAAAACATATATAAAAAACCTCAATTCAAAAGACTTAAAATAAAAATTTTAATACAAAATTAAAAAAAAATAACAAAAATAGGTTAAAATACCTTAAAATTATTAAAAATAAAATTCCCTGGATGGGGTGCCACGCGGAGCAGGGTGGATACGTGGAGCAGCGCCAGGAGGGGCCATTAATGGTGGTCATCCGCCCTCATATCCCTAATATTTATGAGAGGCATCAACTCAGTCGGCCTCCACCATTTGATGAGGCCTCTCACTCGCGCAAGGAGACCGGCCAGCCAGAGCATTAAGACCGTAACCTTAATGGCTATAGCCGCCATTTTCTCCCTTATCAGCATTCTCGGTGGCTTTGGGATGTATTGGAAGGTTACAGAGCCGAGCGAGAACAACAGCGCAGGGGGCATTCCGGCTCTCGTTCTAGTTCTAAACATGCCATGAGCAAGGGGAAGGCCTCGCAGAGGCGCAGGGTGGTACGCGGTCGACTCACGATGGAAGAGGCATAAGAAGTTTGAGCGAGCTCTTGTTTTAGCCAAGCAAAAGAGACCCAGGGAGTCCAAAGGAACAAAATTGCCCCCCAGAACGTATGTTGAGGAGATTCCTTCAGAGGAAGAGCTGTCGGAAGGCAATGAGGAGAACATTTGCAAGGCTTCTGATGAATTGAGGCCGCAGCGAGAGCAGCAAGCAAACCAGGAGGAGGATGACGAGCAAAATTTGCAACCCCAATCACCACTTCTTCACCCGGAGCACCTAAATCTGATTTTCGAGGTCCGCAGCATGGTGGACAACCAAATTTTTAGAGTCGTCTGCATAAACCAACACCTGGACATGCTGTACGCCACCTACTCCAGCACCACCCCAAGGCAACAATGCCCCACCTGCGCTCAGATTTACGCCATTCCAGTTGGACGAGGCAAAGAGAAGGATGACCGCGAGGACACCGGTTAATAGGTTCTCATGTTCAACTACTGCTCAAAACTCTTTCTTTTTTTGATGTTTATCAGAGTTGAAGCTCTTCTAGCTCATAACAATGGTAGCGATAGCATAGGCATGATCAGACTAATGTTGAAACTGGCCATGCACCCTGGTTTCCTTCAGGCAGGGTGGCAGAACAATATTTTGAGTTTGCATGCTAGTTTGGACTGGCCAGCTGTCTCGGTTTCCTTCACAGGCGGGACAGTTGGCACCTCAATGTCATGGTGTAACTTTGAAATATCAATATAATAGGATCTGCTTTTTTTTTATTTTTTAAAGTAAGAAGTGTTGTATATTAAAAGCCTTCCAAAGTCACAGTGGAGTTACAGAATACACCAGTAGTCATGTTGTAATTACTGGATTGTCCCAACAGTGGGGAAACCAGTCTAGCCAGCGTAAGAGTTAAGCAGAGTATTGCTATAGCTAAGAAAGAAAAGTTTTAAGTAAACTAGTCCCCCATTAAGACTAACAAAAACTATCATAACTGCAAATAAAACTACGAGCCTAAACACCTGGCAGGTAGCCCGGCCATGTGGCGTGGAAGTCCCCCGGGCAAGGTTCCTCCTCGACATATGTCACCTCATTCGCCCATTGCACCTCGCCTACCACCTTGTTCGCATCTCCCACGGCATCTGTCGTCGTATCCGTCAGCTATCGACTTGTCGAGTCTACCTCTGCTGTCATGCACCCGGTTTGCTCCAGCCCCTTCTCCACTGAGCGTTGTTCCTTGGCGTCTCCTCCATCGTCTGCTGCTCGGGGCATCTCCTCTGAGGTCGCTCCAACCGGGTAAGAGGGGACGACCTCACGCATGGAGGCAAGGAGTTGAAGAAGGGTCGTTATCTTATCGTCTGTGGACTGCAAGCGGAAGTGGAGGTCCTCCACCCCCTGTCGAAGTTCAAACACCAGTCCATAGATAATGTCTAAACTTTCTCGGAGCTGCACCCCATTGTAGGAGTCAGATGGTTGGTGTTCAGAGTTCCCTAGCCTACGGGGAGGAGGGGGCGCGCCGCATGAGCTACTTGGAAAACCAAAGACTGGTGTAGGGTCAGGTATAGGCAGAGTGGAAGCGAAACAGAGACGCGAGGGTGAGCCCATCGTCCGTGGGATAATTGCCAAAGAGTGCAACTGTGACACCAGCGGAACTGGAGAGGGAGGAGAGAAGGGTTCGAGTTGGAGGGGAGGGGAGGAGCAGATGGAGGGTGAGTCGGGAGGCGAAAGTGAGGGCCTGCGAGGTTTCCATGGAGAGCCTCGCCTTGGCCTCCCCCTTGGGCGTGGCATTTGGTAGTGTTGTTGGCTATTTAAAGACGCAGAGTGCACCAGGCTGAAGTGGAAGGCACGGAAGCACGTAAGGCCAGCTAAGAGTCGGAGGATTCGGATCGGATCAGACCAAGACTGCGAAGGGAGGAGCCCTTCATCAGTCGAGCAGAGTTGGGAGATGTCTGTCTGAGGCAGAGCCATGCTAAGCCGCTCGTAATGAGATGAGAAGTGCATAAATGTGCATTTACGTTGGGCCTGGTTCTTATTAATGCCGGAGGGGGGTGACGGGCGATGGCACGAGCCCGTCACGTGGCTCCATGCCTCGGGGGCTGGTGTTGACCTCCGTTTCTTGCCATGTGTTCCCCAATAACACCCCATCTAGGGGGGAGTCTACCGATCCAGCTTTGCAGATACAACGTTGGAGAACATGGTGATCGGGATCCAAGGCTGAGTTGCATAGAAGTTCTGGTCCACTCCAATTGGTACCCAGATTAGCTAGATCGTCTGCAACTTGATTTTCCTTCCTTCTGATGTGGGCTGGGATGATAGCTTGATTCGGTTGCAACAATTCTGAGACAAGCTGCAGCCCATGGGAAAGTCTCCAGCTAGGCGTTAGTCTGTCCGAATGCACTCCATTTAGAATTCTGCACAGGAGATTGATAATGATTTGTGAGTCCCCCTCAACGATTAGCTTGGTGAACCCGTTTTTGAAGGCTAAGTGCAGTCCTTTAATAAGTCCCCATAGTTCCGCTGCATTATTCATCGAGTGACTGAGGGAGCCTGCACTAATGAGCAGGATGTGCCCATAATGATTGCGGAAGACGACCCCATAGCCTGCAGCGCTAGGGTTGCCCTTAGAGGCTCCATCAAAGTTGAGCTTGATGAAATCCTCCGGGGGAGGAGACCAAGAGGAGGGACTTCTAGACGGGGGTGGACAAGTGGTGGGTAAGGCCTGAAGAGAAGGAAGTGGCTTCCAATGCTGAAAGATGGGGAGTTCGGAGGGTGTACCCATCAGGTTTACGTCAGACCATCGTTGGATGTGGATAGTTTCCATGATATTACTATGGCAATGATGCCAGCAATGTTGCCATGGGAGTGAGCGGCCTTTGAAAATTCTTCTGTTCCTTTCTTTCCAGGTCTGCCAAAGGATAAAGCCTAGGATAAGTTGCCAAATACGATTTAGGAGGGGGGATTGGAAAGCCCTGTCCCTCCAGTTCGTTATGGTCTCTAGGATGCTATCCCTATTGCGGTCAGAGGTGTGCATGATAAGCGTCGCTTGATCCCAGATTTGAGTAGTGTAAGGGCAAGTGTTGAGGAGATGGTTCATAGTTTCCTCTGCTTCTCCACATAGTATGCAGATTGAGGGCCCCACAAAACCGCGTTTCGAGAGATTATCCCAGGTCAGGATGCTTGAGTGGAGAACGAGCCAAAGGAAGAGGGTGATTTTTGGCCAGTGTTTAAGATTCCAAATTTTGTGCCATGCTGTCGTATTCGGGATGGGGTCTATTAGAGTCTTTACCAAGTAGGCTTCCTACGTGCTGAAGGTGCCCTATGGTCGGTAACCCCATCGGAGGATATCCTCCCCCGCAATTTTGGGAATTTTCCGTTTGGCCATCTCTTCTTGCCAGGGTTCCAAGTCCACGTGTGCCTCCATATTGATGCGTTCCCTATCCAAGTGCTAGTAGCGCCAAGTGTCCTCCTGGGGTGTGTCCCGCCAGTAGTCAGCAACTGTTATTAGGCCTGCTCGTATAGCTTGGGTGCATATGTCTCGAGCCCAATCCTTAGTGTCCAGGACTGGCCATTGTTGCCAGGAATCTTGCCAGAAAAGAGTTGTTTCCCCATTCCTGATTTCCCAGAAGGCATGCCGAGTCACCAGCTGTCTGTTCTGCTTGGCCGCTGTCCAAATTAGGGAGCCAGGGTTGTCCCCATTCCACCGAATTAGGTTCTTCTCGGTCACATTTGGGGTGTATTTCTTCCTCCATAGTTTGGCCCAGAGGTCCTTGGGATTTTTTAACCAGCGCCACCAGATTTTGGCACTGAGCACCTTATTCATGATGAAGGGGTCCCTTAAACCCAGGCCTCCTTGCTCCTTTGGGCGACAGAGCTTGTCCCAGCTGACTAATGCTATTTTTTTCCCTGTGTTGAGACCTTGCCAAATGAAGTTTCTCTATAAGCCTTTGATATTTGTGAGGACGAACCTAGGGGTAGCCAACGCTGAAAAAGAATAAATTGGGAGGGCATGAAGAATAACCCGGAGGAGAATAAGACGACCGGGGAGGTTTAAGACTCTGTAGGTCCAGGAGGACAGCCTCTTGGTAAAGGAGGCAAAGAGGTGCTCCCAGGAGGAGTTCCAGAGGGTGTTGTCAATTAAGGGAATTCCAAGGTATTTGGACGGAAGGGAGCTTCGGGTAAAACCCAAGACAACAGAGATATGATGCTGGATTGGAGGGGGCGTATTGAAAAAGAAGATTTGGGATTTTCCTTATTGCAGTCCAGGCCCGAGGTGTCTGAAAAGGTTTGGAGAATCTCTAGAAGAGATTTGGCTTCGCGAACAGTCGAGCTGCCCATCAAGAGGGCATCGTCCACAAATTGGTTGTGCGAAATAAGGGGGGGAGATGCCATGCAAGGGTAGACCTGTCAGTAGGTTGTTTTCGACTGCTGCATGGATTGATCGGCTAAGACCTTCGACCAGGATTATGAAGAGGAAAGGGGATAGAGGATCTCCCTGTCTAATTCCTCTTGAGGGGGAGAAGGGTCGAGAGGGAACACCGTTGATGAGAAGAGAAAAGAAGGCCGATGAGGTTAGATTCATAATCCAACTCACCCAGCTCTGATCAAATCCAAAAGCTAAGAGCATTTCTCGCATAAATTCCCAACTTATCTTGTCAAAGGCTTTAGAGAGGTCTAATTTAAGGAGCATACCTAGAGTTTTGGTCTTCTCCAGGGAGTGAATCACTTCATGGGCTAGAATGACGCTGTTTAGGATTTGCATGCCCTCAACATATCCTGATTGCTTCGGGGAGATGATTGACGACAAGATGGGCTTGAGTCTCCGGGCTATCACTTTTGTGAGGAGTTTGTATATGACATTGCATAGAGCTATAGGCCTGAACTGCTTGGGATGATGTGCCTGCCCCTCTTTGGGAACTAAGGTGAGGAAAGTATCATTAAGAGCTTGGAGGACTTGTCCAGTGGCCCTGGAGTCTTCCAGAATTTCCCAGACCTCTGTTCTGATCATCGGCCAGTAATGATGGAAAAAATCATTGGTGAAGCCATTAGGTCCAGGAGCCTTACATTTAGGGGTGTTCTGAAGCGCTTCATCCACTTCCTCGATTGTGATGGGCCGGAGAAGTGCTGAGTTTTGCTCCTGTGTAACCAGGGAAGGCACATGCTACGTAACTTTATTGATGGCTTCATGCCTATCTGGGAGAGGTTCTGTAAGGAGATTTTGAAAATAGTCTATCAAGGTTGTCTCCATGTCCTCATGGGAGTGAATGGATTCCCCCCCATATGAGATAAGATGTGTGATCTTATTGGAGTGCCGCCTTTGGATGACAGTTCTGTGAAAGAATTTAGTATTGCGTTCCCCTTCCTTGAGCCACTGGATGCGCGATTTCTGCTTCCATAAGATTTCCTCTTGTCTTTTTCTGGCTTCGAGTTGTTGGTTTATTTTTATTTCCTGAGCCTTGAGCTCACTAGTTAACCCATGCAGTCTGATTTGATGCTGGATCTCGCCCATTTGTTCTAACAGCTGTTTTTGGGAGTCGAAGATATTGCCAAAGGTATGCTTGTTCCAGAGTTTAAGAGTATGTTTGAGATTCTTTAATTTCTGCTAGAATCTGAACATTTTAGATCCACGTGGGATCTCGGCCTCCCTCCACCAATCCTAGATGTTTGCTTGGAAGTCTGGATGGTCAAGCCAAGACTGTTCAAACCTGAAAGGTTTCTTACCAGGTGTGGCTGGGACATCCATCCATAACTGTATGGGCCAATGATCTGAGCCAGAGAGGTTCAGTATAGTAGCTTCCATCGTCGTACCTTTCATCATAAGGGAATCCGAGATGAGGAAACGGTCTAATTTGCAAGCGATTTGGTGTGTTCCAGTCCTTCTGTTTGTCCAAGTGTAAGTACTGTTGATGGCCTCCAGGTCAATGAGGTGAAGATCGTCAATGAGGTTATTGAAGTCACCAGAGTCCCGTTCCAGTCGTCTTGATCCTCCTTTTTTCTCCTTCAGGCCGCGAATGATGTTGAAGTCTCCACCGACAGTCCATTTGTTAAAATTTGTTAGAGTAGATATATAATTCAGGCTCCTGAGGAAGGCCTGCTTGTCCCTTGGGTTGGCTGGGCCGTATACATTAGTCAGGTGTCCATGCTTGTTTGAACCTATGCACCTGTAGTCCGCTGTGATGGACCATTTAGTGGTAAAGAAGTTTTCCAGCAACACCACATTGGTGTTCCAGAGTATGGCCAGTCCCTCGGTGGTACCTATGGCGTAAATTGAGGCCGCTCCCCCTTGCTTCCAACAATAGGGAAGAAGCCAGTCAATGTCTTCCGAAGTGCATTTTGTTTCCTGCAACATTACTATGTCTGGTTTTTCTGTCAAGATCAGATCCCATAACACTTTTTGCTTGCTACGTTCATTGAGGCCTCTGATGTTCCAAGATATGATCTTCATAATGACGGGGGGGGTGGGAGTGGAGGGAAGCTATCCGAGATCAAGTGGATTTGTCCCGAGTTTACCATGTAGTTGCATGTTTCCTGTATGAGCTTGTTAGTGGATTTTCTCCCTCTTTTCTTCTCATCTTTCTGAGCTTTATTTGGGTTTTTTGACTGACTACCCTGGATTCCTAAAGCTTTGCTGGCTCGGGCTGAGGATCCGGCTGAGGAGTTGAGAAAGACCTTGTGTACCTTCCTTAGTTGGTCTCTAGGTATGGTGTAAAGTTTTTGTTGCCTGTAAGCGTGCTCAAGGTGCTCCAAATCCACCCCTGCCAGATCGTGCTCCTCCAGCTCCATTTCTGCATCCCCGTCCTCTGTCTTCTGTAGATCTTGCGGGTTCTGAGCCATGTTTGGGAGAGGGAGATTGGGGTCCTTGCCTTGCTGGGGCATTTCAGTTCCTTGGCTTGAGGCTTGAAGTCCCGAGCTCAGAGGTGGGACATTTGGAGTCGAAGGGGTAGTGTGGTTTTCCGGTTGATCTTGCAATATCGCAAACTTATTGCTAGTAGAGGGATCTTTACTTACTTGGGCTACTTGTTTTCTTCCTCCTTGTCGTCTTCTCCCTGCTGGTTGTACAAAGTCGTCCTTGTCTTTGCCCTCCTTGTCTTTGCCGCTTTCTAAGTTCCCTTCTTTCTAAACAATGTTGAGGGGGCATTCCCTAAAAAGATGACCGTGTTCATGGCATTTCCTGCATCGGAACAGAATGTGTTCATAGTCGATGGTTTGGGTCCAGTCTTCGTCTTGATATTCCAATATGATGGCTCCTGGGAGTGGCTTAGCTATGTTCAGATATACACAGATTCACGCATAGGAAGTATAGCGCCTCTGCTTGGTTGCTTCAGAAGATTTGACATAGATGCCAATGGTGTTGCCTATGCCGGCTAAGACCTCTTCTAGCCAGAATTCCTGTGGGAGAGAGTATAATCAGATCCAAACAGGTGCATGGGCAAAGTCCTCCTTCTCCGGGTTGAACGTTTCTGTCCAGAATCGCAGGAAGAGACCCGTCGAGTTGAAAAAATATGGCCCCCCATCAAAGATGCGGTTGCGATCCTCGAGGTTATGAAAGATGATTGTGAAAAACCCCTTGGATCCTAGTTGTAGCTCGTAATGACCTTTTGGCTTCCACCAATATTGTATCCATTTGATCAGATCATGCTCGGACGGGCAGAGCCCCATGAATTTTCCAACTAAGGCATAATCTCTCATATACTGTTTTTGCTCTTCTATGCGTGGTGAGCTAATAACATATTTTGGGGCTTGTGGTGCTTGTGGAATACATTTACCTGGCAACCAAGGAGCTGACGCGGTAGGAGGGATGGTCGCTTTCTCTGGATCAATGTCCATCTCTCGGTCCTTGAATGTTCCTTCCTCAGCAGTTTTGAACGCATATCTGTCTGTGGCTCGAAGGTTGGTCGTTTTATACCCTCTGCAACATTCTCGTTCGTCGTGGCTTGGCTATAGGAGGTGCCCAATGGCCCTCGCTCCTTGCGAGACATGAGCCCCAGCGGGGCTACGAAAGGATCCGCGCAGCTCTAAGCTTCTGCAAAACCCTAGACTCGTGACTCAAAGCAGTTTTATTACCATTCTCTCATAGGATCTGCTTTTTTACTTAAAAAATAAAAAAAAAAAAAAAAAAATTATATAAAAAACTTAAAAAATAAAATTTAAACAAAAAATGGTTCATAAATATCAAAATAAAATAAAATAAAATTATATGTAACTATATAAGTTATATACCCCCGGATGGGGTGACACGCGGGCAACCAAGGGCACGTGGGCCGCCACTGGGATGCTCCTTTATGGCATCAACCGGCGAGCGCCCCTCAGCTATTAATGCGCAAGGGCTCACACCAGCCACTTCCCTATGACGAGCCCTCTCGCGCGAGAGAACTGTACCAGGCGGCAGTGCATTCAACAACCTGCCTTAATGGCGTGGATGGTCATGTTAGCTCGGGGCATTATCACCGCGAGGAATTGGAATGAGGAGTAGTGGCTCCTTGCAGTGTTCATTTCGCCCGTGAAGGTACTCACAGCTCTGCGAAAGTTTGGGAGAGGTGAAGCCTGCTCCAACGCATCCATTATGCCACGACTCAGAGGAAAGCCACGTCGAGGGTCCGCCTGGCACAGGGCTGAGTCCCGGCGCCAACGCCACTGGAAATTCGAGCATGCACTCGTCTTAGCTTCCGCCCGACGCAAAGAGCAGCAACGGACGCCTCCCATGGCAATCATCGAGGAAATTAGTCTGGAAGAGGCAATGAACAGTCGGCCATCATGGGAACCAGAGCAGGAAAGCACGCTCCCGCCCGGGGACACACTGCGGAGCCTCCTCACCGAGAGCTCGGAGGACTTCTTCCCTCCCTGCATTGTGGAGGAGGAAATTCCTCCTGATGGCACCACAGGGACGGAGGAGCACAGGACCGGCGCAACAGGGGACAACATCGCAGGAAGGAAGTAGCCACCACCGATGGCAACCAATGCAGCATAGGACTCCGAGACAAAAGCACCCGACGGTGGTGGTGGGACGGAGCAGCCAGCCTCTTCCGAGATATCGCACCTTCCCCTCATTTTCGAACTCAGGAGCCTCATGGATGATCAAGTCTTCCGCCTGGCCAGGATGGACCAGAGGCTGGATATGCTATTTGCGGCTCATTCCAAGAACCTCCCACCTCGACAGTGTCCGACGTGCGCGCAAATGTACTCGCTACCAGCAGGGTGGCGGCAGAAGAGGCCCGAGGGAAGGTGCACGGGCAACTAGCTCCATCGCAGCTTCTGGTCAGAAGATTCTCTGTTGTTTCAAGTTTAGATAGCTGTTTAGTTTTTTGACTTCTAGTTATGGCACATTCTCTGAAACTATTTAGAATAATCACCCTGGTTTCCTTCGGGCAGGGACGTTGCATGTATGTTTTTGATAGCAAAGACACACCGGGCACAGGGGAGCCATCTGTCCCGGTTTCCTGCTCAGGCGGGACAGCTGGCACCTCCAACAACAAATGTATGCTCCTTTTGATAATATAACAGGATCCAAACTTTTTATTTAAAAAAAATAAAAATATTTTTAACATTAAAAAAAAAAAAACTATATAAGTTATATAGTTACATAGATATGCATATAGTTGCGTATATATGGTTTTGAATGGGTTTAATACTTCTCTGTGGTTTTGAAATTATATCTCTATGGTTTTGAATGGGAATAATATTTTTTTGTAGTTTCTCTCGGTTTCTCCGGAACTTCTCTGCGGTTTTCGGAAATTATTTTTAGCTTCTTCAACCAGTTGAGCAATTGGACATATGAAATGATAATAATCTCTGTAGTTTCTCTCGGTTTCTTTGGAACTTCTTTGCGGTTTTAGGAAATTATTTTTGGTTTCTTCAAGCGGTAGACATGTGAAATGAGGTGAGTCACTTTTTACTTTGATTCAATTTTAATTTAAAATATATTTATAATATATTAGAGTAAAGAGATTTAAATATATTTTATTTATTTATTATTTTAAGTTTCATAAGTAAAAGTTGATTTGAGAGATAAAGTCAATCCAAAATAATAATTGTTACATTCTTTTTTCTCTTCTTTTCAATATGAGCACTCCACCACCTATTTCAAAAACTCAGTCTAACAGGGGGAGGCCCCTCAAAATCACCCTAGAGATCCTTTACAATTATATGGAATTAGTAGAAAAAAGGAGAGAAGAGAGAGATGTCAAAATCCAAATAGAGTTAGAAACATTAGAAAAAGGAGTGAAGAAAGAGACGTAAAACTCTAAATAGAGCTAGAGGCAATGATTGATAAAAAAAATTAAAGATACCATTCAAACTCAAATAGAGGATAGATTCTTAGGGTTCAAGAGTGAATTGCTGACAATGAAGGATATGATTCAAGAAATGGAAAACATAAACAATCAACCCAAGAAGGAGGAGTTGAAGAAAATCACAACTTGAGAGACAGGATTAAAGAGCTAGAAGAAAAACTAACCAACAATTTGACCCTCAGTGATATGGAAAACAAATTGGATATCAAACCCATCAAAGAGRAAATGAATAAGCTAATCGAACTGGACCATGAGCGTAACAAAAGATCATTGAACCTCATAATTTTTGGTATAAAAGAACAACAAGAGGAGGATACACTAGCAATAGTAAAAGAATAATTAAATAATAAATCACAAATTGATACAACTTACTTCATAGAAGCAAAGAGGCTAGGAAAAATAATTGATCACAAAGATAGGTTGATCTGTGTCAAAGTAAGCTGTAATGACCATAAATATAGCATACTTAGTAAATCTCCGAGCTTAAAAGGGTCAGGAATATTTATAAATGAAGACCTCATTCTCGAAGACCAAACTGAATTAATGAAGGAAGTTCAAAAGGTAAAAGAAACCAGGAAAGAAGGAAAATGGGCAATAATTAGAAATCGAAAATCTATTGTTAGGGACAAAGACCAGAAGGATAATAATAAATAGGAATTTGGGACACTCGAGATCCTTTTTTGGAACTGTCGTGGCTTTTCATGGTGGAAAGGTCCTATGATAAGTTCAATCCCGAGTGATATTGATATTATCTGTCTAGTTGAAACTTGAGAGCATGAGGAGTCTAAGGTCCCTAACATAGAAGGATTTGTCTTGTGGTCGGCATGAAACAAAAAATCTCATTGTAGAGGGATAGGAGACATAACTTGTTATATTAGAAATAACATTTCTCCTCACATTCAACTTCATAAGATTGACCCTCTCAATCAATACATTTGGATAGAAATTTCAGACACCAATTCTAAGAAGATGTATATAACAATTTGCTATTTTGCACCTATTAATTCTACTTTTTATAAGAAAAACAATCTATATAACAATTGTCCCTATAATAATTTAGAACAAGATATTTATAATTTGAAAAATGAAGGTAATATCCTTTTTCTAGGAGACTTTAATACTAGGACTACAACTAAACAAGCTACTCTTTTAAGTAATGACTCCAACCATAATCCTTTATGGTTATATGAGCACCTTGTTTTATCTAATAGCTACAAAAGAAGCTCCAAAGACCTAATTGAGAATTTGTTTGGTACTGAGTTGGTCAAGCTCTGAAGCTCTCAAGACCTAATAATTTGCAATGGAGTAATGAAGTGGCCAAACTCCAACCAGATGACTTGTATTCATGGGCTAGGTAGTAGTGTTGTAGATTACGTGATATTTGATATCCCCGTTTCCAACCAAATAACAACTTTTGACCTTTTAAATGACCATGAGCTTGACTCTTATCATAAACCTTTAACCCCAACTCTAAACTTTTCCATGCATAGGAGCGCCATTGAAGGGAATTCTGATAATCAAAGGAATTTCCGCTTTGACAAAAATAAAGTTGACATTTTCTTAAAGGATTTAAATAGTAAATTAAATCTCCTAACTTATAAGGGCAACATTAAAAAACTCTATCATAATTTTACAACTACCCTTTCCACTTCTATTAACAAGTTCTCTTTCGAGGTGTCGTATAAAAAGAATAATAGAACGACCAACCCTTGGTATGATAAAAAATGTAAAATTGCTAGGAAAGCCATTAGGGATGCTTCTAATGAGTCCTTAAAACTCGATAAGATCAAAACATACAAAGCCCTAATTAAAATGAAAAAAATGTACTATATCAATAAAAGGCAAGAGCAACTTTCACAACTATATAAGCTGGATCCTAAGAAGTTTTGGAGCCAATTTCTAAAACGCAATACTAAAGAAAATAATAGGATTCCCTTAAGGGACTAAAATTCCTACTTTAAAATTCTTTACGAGCTCCCTAATGCCATGGACACCATTCCTATTGTCCCTACAAAGGAATATTTTTTTTCTTTAGATGGCATAGAGTTTGGGGCTAAGCGGCTTGCAAATGGGAAAGCTAAGGGAATTGAAGGCTACCAAGCTGAAATTTTTAAAATTGGAGGGCCAATCCTTATCCCTTACATACACAAGCTCTTCAATTTAGCAGTCAAGCAGGGCTTCCCTAAACCCTGGATGCAAAGCCTCATTGTTCCTATTTTTAAAAATGGGGATAGAAACATTTCTTCTAATTATAGGACCATTATGATTAACCTGATTTTAGCCAAGTTTTATGGAATTATTTTGGAAAAGAATATTAGCCTTTGTCTAGAAAGTCACGGTAAAAGAGCTAAAGGCCATGCCGGGTTTAGGAGATATCATTCAACTATGGACCATCTTGTTACCTTTAGGATCATTGCAGAGGAGTTTCACAATACCAAAACCAATCTTTTTTGTTGTTTTGTTGACTTTAGAAAAGCTTTTGACATGGTTCCTAGGAAAAACCTTTGGAATAGGTTGGAAGAGATGAAAGTGCCTCTCGAGTTGAGGGTTGTTGCAATAAGGATGTATGAGAATGTTATTGTTAAGTTTAAAAATATTAAGGGATGGTCAAAAGAGATTAACTGCAATATTGGAGTCAAACAAGGTTGTCCCTTGTCCCCTACCTTTTTTGGCATATACATTGACAAGTTAGAACATTACTTGGAAAAAATAGGTCGTGTCGGCCCTACTCTCACTGGTATAGTCATCAATCTTCTTCTTTATGCCGATGATATCGTTCTTATGGAAAAGAGTCCTCGTGATCTTGAAAACCAACTAAGAATCCTCAAGGATTTTTGTTCCAATATGGGTATGACTGTTAATACTAATAAGACTAAGGTCATGATTATTAAATCCAATAAGATCCCTTATGATACCTTCGTATATGACAAAAACAACTTGGAGGAAGTGACTTCATATGAATATATTGAAATTGATATTCACCACAAGCTCAATTGGAATTATAGCATTGAGAATAAGATTATTGGGGGATGGAAAGCTTATTATGGGCTTGAAAACAATTGTAAATCAGTTGATCTTTGGAGTTGGGATAAGAAGAAACTTTCTTTGAGACTCTTGTTACACCTGTTATTCTTTATGGATGTGAAGTCTGGGTCTGTAGTTTCTCTCGTGAATCCTGGAGAAAGATAGAGCAAATACAAAAGAATTTTATAACCTATAATCTCAAAATTAAAGGAAATATGTCCTATCCCATCCTCCTCTTAGAAACAAGCCTATCCCCTATTGAGAGCATGGCTATGACTAGATACCTAATGTACAAGAACAAGTTAAACAACATGGAAGACAAGAGGCTTCCTAAAATTGCTTCAAAATCGAGTCACAACCATCATCGACTTAAGCAAAGATGGCATAGAGATTCCCAATCTTGGCTAAACTATTGGGGAATCATGGAAGACACCATTTTGCAAAATAAAGATACTATTAAAAAAAATGTCAAATCAAAATTTAGGGAGAAAATATGGTGTGATAAAGAGTTAGAGGGGAAAAAAAAATTAAGGTATTATAAGGATGTAAGCAACCCTAATCTAGAAGATCAAAATTGTCTATTTGTTTTGCCAAGTGTAAAGAAAAATATAAGCATTGTTAAAATAAGAACAAATTCTCACGAGCTCCATAGTGAAACTAGGCGTTGGTCAATTCCTAAAACGTCATGAGATGAAAGAGTGTGTCACCTTTGTGACACTAAGAAGGTTGAAGATGAAAAACATTTTCTCTTAGATTGTCCAACCTATACCCATACTAGATCTCATTTTCAAAATATTTGTCACACTACCAACCTTTCTAACCTCTTAACTCAACAAAAGTATGGTGATCTTGGAAAGCTTCTCTTAATGCTTTTCAAGCACAGAAACAAAATTCTAAAGAATCGTAAGTAATCACTTACCCTCTTAAGGTCCGATAGACCAATTCGATCTTAGTGGACATTAATCATCATCATCATCGTCGTCGTCGTCGTCGTCATATAACTTATATAATTACATATAATAGAAAGATTTATTTTTATTTTTTTAATTTGTAAATGATATTTAGTGTTTCAATTTTATTTAAAAAAAATAAAAATTAGCTTGCGCAATATTAGTATTTTTGTCAAATAATTTTTTTATTTTGGATGTTTTTTTTTTAAATATTTTATTGAATTTTTTTTTTT
>JZKD02S0342754.1:761713-789786 GCA_000966675.3 Picea glauca
AGCTACCAGCGCCCTAGCTAGTTTATTTCCATTCTGTCTGTAAGCATATTTAAGTCATTTGTTATTAATGAAATGAAGTCTTATTTCCGCTGCATCTCTGCGTTTATGTGTATTTATGTATTTCATTGTGTTCCTACATAAATATGGATCAATGATGTCTTCCACCACTATGTACATGTCATCCTGAATGTGACCATCCAACAACTCACAAGAAAATCGGTCCATGGAATATTCCACTAGAAGGTGGGATTTCCAATCAGCTGAAATCCATGTGAGCTAATCCAATGTGTTATGGATCTCCTCCTGATGTGTCTGTACATCTTGTATGTTGATCACCTAGCCACAATGTAAAGCATTTGTCATGTTGAGCTCCATGTCTCCGTCAGGATGATATCTTGATCGAAGATCAATCATTGAGGAATATGTTGCTCGATGAAGCTCATCTATCCACTCCTGTCCCTGGACAATCCCAACTCAAGGGTATTTTCAACGTCCATGTCAAGAAGTATCTCTGAAGGAATCTCCCCACAATCCCATACTGATGTGTTCATGTCCTTAATATATCCATTCCCACAATAAGTGGGTGCATATACCTCCATGATGGTTGGTCCACAAGGTATATGATCAACTCCCTTGTTTCTAGTTATGACTTGAGCATCAATGGGCTCCCCAAAATAAGTGGCTCATGTAATACCCCAAGGATGAGCCCCTGTGAAATGTAATGATGTTTGTAGGCTGGTGAGCCAAGTAGTTATAAGTTGGTAGGCTTATGTGTTTATTAGGCCGAAGAGCATAGATGCTAAGGTCAATGGGCCTGATTTTTGTATATGTAATTATGCAGGTTATTAATAAAATACATCGTTGCGTGTAGACCGACTGTGAAGAAAGAGTTATGGGGGACTAAGCTCCACTGGGTAGGGAGAGGAATGGAGATGAGAGGCTAGGAAAGAGGGGCTAAGCTTGAGGGCTTAACCCAAGGGAATATTATAATGTATTCCTGAAAAGTACTAAAGTTGGGAAAATAAACCCAATTATCCTAAGTTCCTTTGAGGAGAGGAACAAACTCCAAGTGGAGAGGAGTGTGCTCTTGGAGAGCGAAGTGTCACCCATGAAACATGCATATTTATGTGGGAAGTTCCACCTTTGTTGGGGTTCACGAACCATTTTGGCCACCTTCTTGAGGAGTTCGCTCTCACCATTGCAACTCTCTCACGATTCTGCGAGCTGACCATTCTCACCATTTTCCTTGCTCACTCTCAACATTCTGACCAGTTTGGCCATTTGGTTTTCCATGAGTTCATCCTCAACATGTTGGCCATCCCTTGTGCAGCTCACACACGCACTAAACAAAGGCGGGTTGTTAGCCTGTGGTTGAAGAAGCAGGTTGCCAGGCCTGTGAGCAACTCTCTCCAGGTGAGGGAGTCTGTTGGGAAGTGATTTCTTCTGGAGGGAGTCCAGTACCAACTACGAAGCTCTGAGAATTCTTGATCCGACCTGTTGCTGAAGCCCTAGAAAGGAAGTGGAGGATCCGATGGACTGCGGAACAATGAAGGTGCATATTCCCGGGGTGGGACATGCATGTGGGAAATGAGAGTCTGTGAGCAGTGGGCATAAGTAGGCTCCCTGGAGAGAATCCTTCCAGTTGCACAATGCGGTTTCCTCTAGCCTCAGCCTAGGTCTAGGATTCCTTTGCCTTGGGTAGAGTTTAGTGCCAGCTCGGGGGTGACCCACTGTTGAGCATGATGAGCAACATAGTCTAAGACTGTGAGGTTCATGGAAGGTCTGCACGCAATTGGTGGTCATCTATTGAAATATAAGTACCAAATCTCTGTTGATTGTATGTGGTGTAATTGTACATGTTTTATAACTTGATGAGTAATGCCTAGATATATCATATATGTTGTATGTGTAGACTTAATGTTATTTTCGCATGAATAAGTGGCATGAACATAATGTTGTAACTATTAATTTTGCGTTAGATATGCATGCACATAAATTCATAAAATGGTATCAGAGTTAAAAGAGATGTCGAAGAAGTGGAGTTGTCAGCCTATTGGTGGTTGGGGACGTCAAAAAATGGTATCGGAGCCATGGTTTCAACATTGAGCCTGGATGGGACAGGAAAGTGGAAGTTGAGGAGAAGGTTTCAGACGGAAATTGTTGTCTAAATGGACAAAATTGAAGTTCAGAGCCCAGTTTTTGACATTGAGCCTGAATTAGGCCGTATAAGTGGTTATGGAGTCAAAAGCTCAGAGCAAATTGTTGTTGAGAAAGACAAAATTTGAATTTCAGATCATTCCAAAGTGCCAAGAGAACACCTTGGCTGTGTTTAGAAGCTCAGGAGGTATAACGGTTCAAGAAAGATAGCAGAGAAAAGAGACTGCAGTAACCGTGGGTTTGGAATCGCAAGGTTTGAAGTTGGATCGTGGGATCTGTTCGGGAGAAGGAGGATCCTTCGCAATCGTCAGATCTGGAGAAAGGTGCATGATTATTAACCCCTAAGTACTTCAGACTTTGGGACTTCAGCGAAGTTGATGTGTGATAGAGCAGAAAAGGTCAAAGCCCGAAGTTCTGAAGTCTTGAAGAGGATCTACACCATAGATCCTCGGGGGGGGGGGAGTGTTTACTGTTGGATTTATCTAAGGAGGATCTAAACCGTAGGGATAAGCCAAGAGAGAAAGGTAAGAAAGTCTGGGAGTTCGACGTTCGGGAGAAACATGGTATGCTAAGGTGAAATCTCCTGAAGCCTGAAGTCCCGAAGTGACGTGGCCTGCTGACGTCACTAGGGATGATTTGGACACATGGGATGTATGCCACGTGAAAGTGAGTTAAGAACCTTTATAAGATAGAAATGCAGTTGGAACGTGACATATGTCACCTTCCCGATTGGACCCCGTGTCAGCTTCGTGTGTCCTACCACGTGGCACTCCTGGTGGTGGCACAAGGTAGTTAAAATTAGCGAAGAAGTTAGCTAGATTGGGGCCGCATTAAATTTGATCACGATCTATCAAGATCGATGGCTGGGAGGCATTGCGGAGATTGAATTTGCACGACAGATAATTCTATAGGGCGGTCCGACAATCCAAACCACGGTTTTCGAGAAGGGGTACGTGTCAGCATGGGGAAAATTGCGGAACGATCAGTGGGTTACTCCAAAATCGCTGACCCATGTACCCAAAATTTGAAAAGTATAAAGTTTGATGTGACGTTTTCAACATTTATTAGTTCAAGCACGAAAACCGTGGGCCCCATTGGATGCATGGTGCCAGATCGTGAAGTCTGGAGACTTGACTCTCCAGAAGAAATGGCTCATGATGGAATGGGAGGAAAAAAACCCTGAAGTTCTGTAATGCCGAAGTAAAGTGACGGGGCGACATCACTGGGGTGACGTGGAAATATTTGGAGATTCACTGTTTGGGAGTTTTGGGATGTGCAAAGGTGAAATCCTCCAAAGTCTCGGAGCCCCGAAGCCTGGAGTTCCATAGCGAGTATCAGTGGTTGGATGCTGGGAAGTCATGGACTGTTGATCCACTCCACTTCGTGAGTTTGCCATTTCGACACTCTGAGAGATTTGTCGTGATGTGCTTTGAAATCCTCCAAAGCCCAGAGCCCAAAGTTTCAAAGCTCCGGATAAGCGCCTAAATCATAAGCGTTGGGTCACAGTCGTGGTCACATGTGAACCAAGGGTTCAAGAAAAAGGGGCTAGCGCCCAGAATTTGTTGCAGAACAGAACTAGGCTTATAGAATGAAGCTCGAGGGGTTCTTGACCGACCAAGACCCATAGAAAATGGAATATGATATTGGTTTTGTTAAATCAAATTGGTTTATTCTGGAAAATTATTAAAGTATGATAGCTTGACAAAACTCGGTTGACTACACATTTTGCAGAGTTAACGATTGTCAGAACAGAACCGAATTGTCACATAGTGCAGAGAAATGGGGGAAGGCACATGGTGCTTACAGTTCAGAAAATGAAGTTAGAGGAATGGATGTCCATTTAGGAGTCGAAGGATTGAACTCCATTAATGGGCATGGAGAAGAGATAGATAAAGAAGGAAACATGATGAAAATCATTGAAAGATTGCATAAATATGTCCAAACTCACCGAATAGATAACAAAAAGCTCATGAAATCTAGGGAGCAACAAGGAGAATTCAACATAGAAAATAAATTGGACAAGGAGAGTGGCTCAAGAAAATCAGGAAGTCACAGAAGAACAAAAAGTGATAACAGACATCACCAACACTCCCCGAGTCATTCCAGTAAGAGAGCACACAACAACTCAAGTTCATCCTCTGTTAGGAAGCATAAGAGGTCTGGGGTGGATGAGCTACGAGGGGAAATGAACAAAATCAAGCCTCCTACATTTGATGGCGAGCACAAGAAGGATGAAGATGCAAAGACATGGATGTTAGGCATGAGAAAGTGTTTTCAATTGCATAATTATTCTTCTCATGCAGAAGGAAGAATTTCCATCTATCAACTCAAAGGTAAGGCATCCATGTGGTGGGATCAGCTTGTGCATGTGCAACACCTTAATGAGAAAATTTTTACTTGGATGGAATTCAAGAATTATTTTGAAAAGAAACACTTGACTAAGAGGTACTATGCTAAGAAAATGAAAGAGTTCTTTGAACTCAAGCTGAGAAGTATGGCTATCGATGAATATGAAAGGAGATTTTTAGAGCTGTTGAAGTATGTCTCCTTCATCAAAGATGAGACAATGAAGATTCAGAGGTACCTGAGTGGGCTGCCATCTTTCATCAGTGATAAAATCCAATATGATGATCCCAAGACTCTGGAAGAAACTATAAGGAGAGAAAAATGCTTATATGATCAACAAAAATGAAAGCCTACTTTCTAGAAGGCTTGGGAGGACAAGAAGAAGTTTAAGAAGGAACAAAGGTAGAAGGGGAATAAGCCTCCATTTTTCAGAAACAGTTCTCAAGGACAACCATCTTTTAGAGAGCATGGAATGGCTGAGGTAGGACGGAAGAGGTCAAGGCAGACACCCATTCAATGTTGGGGTTGTAAAGGAGACCACAAGTATAGAGATTGTCCTCACAAAAGTGACAAGGTAAGAGCTGTACACAATGTAAACCAAGCCGAAACGATGGAGGACATGGGTAGAAGAGTACCAAGGATCTATGCAGCTCTGGACAACAAGCAAGCTGAATTTCAATCACACATGATTGAAGTTGAAGGTATGATCAATAACCATGCCTTTACTATTTTAATTGATTCAAGGGCTAGTCATAGCTATATAGACCCTAAGGTAGTGGAAATATTTCTCTTTCCAAGAAGCAAGCATGAGAAATCTTGGCTGGTACAACGAGCTACAAGAGCCAAGAGGAAAGTTGTTGAGTTGGTTAAATCATGTCCCGTGGACATGACTGGACTATGTACCAAGGCGTATTTGAACATCTTGTAGTTGGGATCATATGTTTGCCTAATTGGTATGGATTGGTTGGACCAACACCATGCCATATTAGACTGTCATAAAAAGACATTCACTTGCTTGGATGATGAAGGAAATCGGAAAACAGTCCAAGGAATTCCCAAGGCAGTACTGTCTGGGAAATCTCAGCAATGCAGCTGAAGAAGTGTTACAGGAAGGGCTGTCAAATATTTGCAGACCATATGGAGGAAGCATCTAAGGATAAGGTGTCAAATCTGGAGAATCATGAAATCCTGGAAAATTTTTAAGATGTGTTCAAGGAGGTACCAAGACTACCTCCAAAGAGAGATATTGATTTCTCTATTAATATGATGCCTGGAGCAGCTCCAATATCAAAGACTCCTTACATAATGATTACACTAGAGCTGAAGGAATTGCAAATGCAGCTTGAAGAGATTCTAAAGAAGGGGTATATATGCCCAAGTGTGTCACCTTGGGGTGCCCCAGTATTGTTCGTGAAGAATAAATATGAGACATTGATATTGTGCATCGATTTTAGACAGTTGAACAAAGTGACTATAAAGAACAAGTATTCTTTGCCAAGGACTGATGATCTCTTTGATCAGTTTAAGGATGCAAAGATAGATCCCAGGTCAGGATATCATCATGTAAGGATTAAAGAGGAAGATGTCAGCAAGACCGCCTTCTGGACAAGGTACAGTCATTACGAGTTCACAATGGTTCCATTTGGGTTATCAAATGCACCCGTTTTTTTATGTGCTTAATGAATGGTGTTTTCTAGGAATATTTAGACAAGTTTGTCATTGTTTTTCTGGATGAGATTCTTGTATATTCCAAGACAAAATAAGAGCATGAGCATCATTTAAGGATGGTGCTACAAGTGCTAAGAGAACATCAGTTGTATGACAAATTGAGCAAGTGCTCATTTTATCAAAACATAATTCACTATTTGGGGCATATCATATCTGAAGAAGGGATAGCAATGGACCCTGAAAAGATTGAGGCCATTAAATGGTGGACAACACTTAAGAATGTGACAGAAGCCAGATCCTTCATGGGTCTAGCTGGCTACTACAAAAGGTTCATTGCAGGGTTTTCGAGAATAACTCACCCCATCACTTCCTTACAAGGGAAGGGGAAGAAGTTTCAATGGACAAAAGATTGCGAGTTTCCAACAATTGAAGCAACTATTAACCGGTGCTCCAATTCTGAAGATCACATATCCGAATGAAGATTTCGTGGTTTGCACAGATGCTTGCAAAGAAGGACTTGGTGGAGTCCTTAGCTGTAATGGGTTTGTGATATGTTTTGAGTCCAAAAAATTGAAAGAGCATGAAAGGCTCTATGTCATTCATGATTTGGAATTGGCATCCATAGTGCACACCTTGAAGAAGTGGAGGCACTATCTCATGGGAAAGAGGTTTGAGCTAAGGACAGACCATAATGGTCTAAAATATTTGTTTGATTAGCCTACTTTGAATGTTAGGCAGAGTAGATGGTTGGAATTCCTCTGTGAGTATGACTTTGATATCAAACACATCAAAGGGAAGGAGAACAAAGTGGCTGACGCACTCAGCATGAGAGTGCATGAACTACATGCTACAACCATTAACATGTATCAGATGGATCTTAAAGGAAAGATTTCTAAAGCTACAAAATAAGATTTGCAGTACATGGAATTGGTAACAAAATTGCAGCAGAAAACTGAAGATTATGAATTGGGAATTGATGGAATTCTCTTGTACAAAAACACAGTTTATGTACCAGATTCTCCGGAATTGAGGAGTGCAATTTTAAAAGAGATGCATAATGTGCTTTATGCAGGACACCCAGGATATCAGAAAACAGTTTCAACAGTCAAGAGTCAATATTATTGGCCCGACATGAAGAGGGAAATTGTTGAATACATAGCTAAATGCTTGGAATGTCAAAGGGTCAAGGCTGATCATAGACACCCGACTGAGTTACTACATCCATTACCCATTACTGAGTGGAAATGGGAGGTGGTGACAATGGATTTCATCACAGGATTTCCGTGAACAAGAAATTAACATGATGCAATCATGGTAGTGGTGGACAAGCTTACTAAAGCTGCCCATTTCATTCATATGAAGACTACTCATAAGGCAACCAACGTTGCTGATATTTATATGAGGGAAGTAGAACACTTGCATGGCATACCCAAGACAATTGCGTCTGACAGAGACCCAAAGTTTATATCAAAGTTCTAGAAGGGGTTATTCAAAGGGTTCAACAAAAATCTGAACTTTGGCACTGCTTATCATCCTGAGTTTGATGGGCAGACATAGAGGGTGAACCAAGTGATAGAAGATATGTTAAGAATGTATGTGATGGACAAACCATCTAAATAGGAAGATTATCTACACTTGGTAGAATTTTTCTACAACAATGGGTATCAAGCATCACTGAAGATGAGCTCGTTTGAAGCACTTTATGGCAGAAAGTGCAACAACCCAGTAAGCTGGGATAACCTAGCTGATAGGGCAATGGTTGGGCCAAAGTTTCTAAAGGAAAAGGAAGAAAAAATGTTGAATATTAAGCATATGTTGAAGGCTTCCCAAGACAGGTAGAAAAATTATGCTGATAAGAACACAACTCACAACGAATTTAAAGTAGGGGATCATGTATTCCTGAGAGTGAAGGCCAACAAAAGCTCCATGAAGTTGGAAAATTGTTCAAAGTTGACAACTTGATATTGTGGGCCATTTGAAATCCTAGACAGGATTGACCCAATAGCATATAGGCTTGCATTTCCTACATACATGTCTATACATAATGTATTTCATGTGTCATTATTTAAGAAGTATGTACCTGATGCTAATCATGTTATTGATTGGAATGTGATTCAGGTGGAATAGGAAAGCGCTTTTCAGGTGCATCGGGTGAGTATATTGGATCAGAAAAGAAAGCAGCTCTGGAATCGAGCGATAGGGCTTGTAAAAGTTCAGTGGACCTGGTACGGTCCTAAGGACACAACATGGGAGCATGAATATGCTATGCGAGCATAGTACCCGCATCTTTTTGAAGATTTTGAAAATCTTGCTGATATTATGTAAATGAGTTGCACTGAGGACATTGCAAAAATAAGGGGAGGGGATTGTAATACCCCAAGGCCGAGCCCCTGTGAAATGTAATGATGTTTGTAGGCTGGTGAGCCAAGTAATTATAAGCTGGTAGGCTTATGTGTTTATTAGGCCGAAGAACCTAGATGCTAAGGTCAGTGGGCCTGCTTTTTCTATATGTAATTATGCAAATTGTTAATAAAATACATCATTGCTTGTAGACCGACCACGAAGAAAGAGTTATGGGGGACTAAGCTCCACTGGGTAGGGAAAGGAATGGGGTTGAGAGGCTAGGAAAGAGGGGCTAAGCTTGATGGCTTAACCCAAGGGAATATTATAATGTATTCTTGAAAAGTATTAATGTTGGGAAAATAAACACAGTTATCCTAAGTTCCTTTGAGGAGAGGAACAAACTCCAAGTGGAGAGGAGCGTGATCCTGGAGAGCCAAGTGTCACCTAGGATGCATGCGGATTTATGTGGGAAGTTCCACCTTTGTTGGGGTTCACGAACCATTCTGGCCACCTTCCGGAGGAGTTCGCTCTCACCATTGCAGCTCTTTCACAATTCTGCAAGCTGACCATTCTCACCATTTACCTTGCTCACTCTCAACATTCTGACCAGTTTGGCCATTAAGTTTCTGACAAGTTCATCCTCAGCATGATGGCCATCCCTTGTGCAATTCACGCACACACTGAACAAAGGCGGGCTGTCAGCCCATGGTTGAAGAAGCAAGTTGTCAAGCATGTGAGCAACTCTCTTCTGGTGAGAGAGTTTGTTGGGAAGTGATTTCTCCTGGAGGGAGTCCAGTACCAGCTACAGAGCTCTGAGAATTCCTAATCTGACTTATTGTTGAAGCCTTGGAAGGGAAGTGGAGCAATCAATGGACTGTGGAACATTGAAGGTGCATATTCCCAGGGTGGGACATGCATGTGGGGAATGAGAGTCTGTGAGCAGTGGGCGCAAGTAGGCTCCTTGGAGAGAATCCTTCCAGTTGCACAGTGCAGTTTCCCATAGCCTTAGCCTAGGTCTAAGATTCCTTTGCCCTGGGTGGAGTTTACTCCCAGCTCGGGGGTGACCCACTACTGAGCGTGATGAGCAGCATGGTCTAAGGTCCGGAGGTTTGTGGAAGGTCTACACGCAGTTGGTGGTCATTTATTGAAAGACAAGTACCAAATCTCTGTTGATTGTATGTGGTGTAATTGTGCATGTTTTATAACTTAATGAGTAATGCCTAGATATATCATATATGTTGTATGTGTAGGCTTAATTTTATTTCTGCATGAATAAGTGGCATGAACATAATGCTATAACTGTTAATTTTGTGTTAGATATGCATGCATATAAATTCATAAAATGGTATCAGAGCTAAAAGAGATGTCCAAGAAGTGGCGTTGTTGACATGTTGGTGGCTGGGGATGTCACAACTCATGATCTCCAAGATGAAAAATATGTGTATTCTCTAATCCATGCCTCTCGTCAAACCTCTGCAAATCTGAATTCCCTTCGTGCTCGATCACCACAATAAACTCCTCCATCAAACCATAAGTACTACTACCATCCTTAGGTGTCCTGACCGCCATAGATGACTAAAATGATGATGAATGTGTCGAAATCAACTCCGTAAGAGGCTCATGTGTAAGATCCCCAACTTCCTCTTCAACATCCCTCATGCATGACTCCCTAGAAGCTAGATCAACATGCAAGGGAAAATCATCCAAATCTTCATCGTATTTGGGTGCTAATACACCCTCATCACGCAAATCCAAAAGGTCAACCTGAGGTTCTGTCAAACCTTCTTCACAAAGTGAGGTCTTTGTTTCACCAACTACCTCATATTTGAATCCCTTTTTCTTCTCCCTCCTAGATAGAGGCTTCAACCATTCTGAATGTTCTAACAATGTTGTTAAATTCTTTTGATATTCTAGCATTAGTGGAAAAAGTTTTGCCCCAAGTTCCTCATTGGTCATCATCCTTGTTTCCTTTGACCACTGCTGAAATTCAAGTGTTGGTCACTTAATGATGCAATCCTCATTGTTTTCCCTCATACTAGAAAGATCTCCAACTAGTGCAAATCGCGCGACTTTTTTCGAAAAAACCTTGAAAATTTGTCGAAATTAAAATGTTGATAACTTTACTTACCGGAGTCCGTTTCGGGCGATTGTTTTTTTGAAATTGGGTAATTTTCCAAGAGGAATTCAAATACTCAATTGTTTTTGGAAAAATATCCTTAAAAAGTTTCATAATGTAATCTTAAATGTGTCACCCCCTTTTTCCCTTTTATAAAAAATTGCAAAAAGACCCAAAAATTTCTTCCCTTCTTTGGCCAAGGAAAGTGCTCTGATGCAATCAAAAGATGGAAAGATAATGATCTCTAATACCACTGTAATATCCCCAATATGAATGGGCTGGGATATTATGTCATTCTATGCAATATGTGTTCTTGATGCTCTGATCTCAGTGGAAAACACATAATACAAGCCAAAAACTTGGAATCATGCCATGGCCTCCTCAACAGATGAGATCAAACCCTCCAAGTGCCACAACCTCTCCAAGGAAATCACTACAACCCAAAACTGAAATCAAAACACAAGATTAAGCTCCAATGAAGATCCAAGATGGATCCTCGTCCTTGTCTAGCTAGGGTGGATATTGCACCACTGAAACTAAACTACAATGGAAGGGTTTTGTCAAAACCTTAATGAAAACCTTGGCTCCAAGAGCACTCCAAAGAGATCAATCCAAAACATAATGAGGAAGGTGAAGTGCTACCCTTCCTTTATACTTCTTCCATGCCTTCTAGATCTTTCCCTTTTTTGACCAAATCAAACATGACCATTATTTTTTTTGGTCCAAATCAAACATGATCATTATTTCCCTTTTTAATTTTCACTTAGAGATTAAAATCACTTTATAACCCTTTTTAGCCCTTTTTTAGTTTCAAAAAGTGATTTATTAGCTTCTAAGACATTCTCGAACGCCGGAAGCCCCTTCTCATCATCTCAACCTTTAGATCTTTTTGTCCCGATTCCAACAAACTATTACACGAAGGTGTTCTCTCCAGTAATATGACCCAAATAACACCTTTAATGCATTTAATTAATTTATACCCAATAATACTCTTAATTTATGAGAATCGTTCGAAGGCCACAGAACTAAGAACGAACTGTGCGAAAGTGATCCTGGCGATGAAATAAGGTAAATGGATTAGGTTGGGCCTCATATAACTCCTCCAATTCAACCAAGCCCACTATTATCCTCCATTTACTCCTATGGCCAGGCTGACATAAACCCATAAGGTTGCCTCCAATTGTAAAGCAGGGGAATCAAAAAATGGGGACATTACAATTGTTTAGGTGGGCATATATTTTTTTGAGATACTTTTGTTGTGCATTAGATCATTGTCGCGTTGTTTTACATGGGACAAGAATCTTCCCATTTGCATGAGAGTTATTTACACTATTTTTTGAGAGGGTTCATGCCACTTGGCCAGTAATACCCCGCTTTCCTACTATGATTGTGTTTGATGCACATATGCGCATGTGAGGGCAGTTGATGCCCAAGAAGGGCCAACTCGAGTTTCTCATTTCTCCGATCGGTATGGATGTATGTGATTTATTGGTTAACAAGGACAATCTTATCCTCAATATTGTACAGTACTTGTACATGGGGTTGGATTTGAGAGGATGTCAAAACATCAAATTTACAATAGTCGAGCCACTAGATGAGAGAGATAATATTATCGTTATGTTTTGATAAATCTAGTTGCATATTTTTATGTCTTATTTAATGCACATGTAATTTA
This sequence comes from Picea glauca, assembly GCA_000966675.3. NCBI lineage: Eukaryota > Viridiplantae > Streptophyta > Pinopsida > Pinales > Pinaceae > Picea > Picea glauca. The sequence continues at coordinate 774,019 of JZKD02S0342754.1, forward strand.
TTGTAACATTTTGTTTCAATTATCTTATTATTATTATATATTGTTTTGCAGATATTGACACATATGTTGGGGATAAGCCTCCCCAACAGGATGAGGTGGTGGAGGAGGTAGAGGAACAACCTCCAATACAAATACCCCACATGCCATGCAAGCTGGATAGAGGTGGTGGATCAACTATGCAGTGTCATGACTAGTCACAGAGTGGTATCTGCATCGGTTATAGACATATTATGGGTACATGATCTCTCTACGATATGGAGGAGTCTTCTTTGTGACATGATATTGTTGATGCATAATATTATTGGTGTCGTTAATTTCATCGAGAGGTTGAGGGGTCATCCTCATGATCCTACTCCATCTAGCTCATCAACAGACCCATCCACATCATCTACTCCACCACATGGTCCTCCTCCTCTTCTCGCTTCTCCTCCGCATGAGTCGACTGCACCATCCATCGATCCTCTTGCTTTCCCTCCACATGTGTCTGAACCTGCTTCCACGTAAAATCCTCCTCCTCCTCCTCCTCCTGCTTCCCCTCCACACGTGTCTAAACCTTCATCCTCCTCCTCCTACTTCTCCTCCACATGAGTCACCATATTCCACTGATCCTCCTCCTCCACTTGTGTCACCATCCATTGATCCTTGTCCTTCTCATCCACACATGTCATCATCCACCGATCCCCCTCCCCCTCCTCCTCCACATGTGTCATAAAATTTTGATGCTTTGGACACTATGTTCACATTGGGTATTGATGCACATCTTGATGATMTTGATAGAGAGAGATTTGATAGTGAACTTTTGTCGACATTTATTGTTGACATAACTGGTCTTGATAGAGGCTCTAGCTCTAGTAGTAGAGACACCGATGCATCTGGCTCTGGTGGTGCACCTATCTAGTAGTGGTACTGATTGACATGTATATTGATTGTTTATATTTGGCTTGATATGTATATATGACATGTCTATTGAATATTTTATTGAGATGCATGTTTGACATGCATATTCATATGTATATTGCTCATGCATATTATGTTTTTCATATAATGTTGTGGTTATTGTTGTTTGATTTATAAAATGTATTATGAGTATGCTGATGATGAACATTGTTAATGATTTCTCTGTTTTTAAGTTAAATTTGAGATGCATCACTTATTTAAATTTATAGTTGCTATATAGCGCTTAACTTTGCTTTTAGGAAATCGTTTAATTAAGATTGTGATTGTAAAAAGTTATAACCATTAATACGATATAATGTTTAAGTGTTCTTCAAGGTGAATTGATTGTTGTCCAACAATATACAATATGTTGATTAAATGTGTTTAAAAACAAAAATACTAAAATATGATGAGTGAAATGATTGTGATTTGAATAATTGTGTCTTTTTCATATATTATAATAATAACATTATAACATAATTATTCACTAATAATAATGATGATGATGTAATACTAATGTTATTTTTTAAACTTTTTATTATTCAAAGATTACAAGACAAAGTTATAATATAATTGTTTACTAAAATCACAATTATTATATTTTAATAATATTTATTTTTTCCAAAGATTTTATTAATTTAAATTATCCAACTATTATGATATATGAAATTTATTCAATTAAATTTAAATTACTAAATATAGAGAATAATAATACATTTTGATCTATACACTTTCGATGAAATGGTTTTCCAATTTTTTACTCTAATACTAATTTTATGAATCTTCGATTAAAAACAATATCATCCAACATTTTATAATTAATATTTTAAGAATTAGTAAAATTGACAAAGGTTTCTATACTTTTAGATAAGTATGGATCATTAAAATTTTCCTTAATTCTCACTAGGCTCTTAAAAAAGACTCGTTTAGAATTTCCATGTCCTTCCTACATTAACACTTATTTCAAGGAGAATGTAAAAATAATGATTAATATAAATTTATATGATTATAAGGCTAAATGATGGAGTGGAATAAGTGAATGCCATGATAGTTGCACTAGTTAAAGTTGGGAATGCCAACACCACAAGTGTGATTCCATAACTCATAGATGTTTCATGAAGTTATTTTGTTGAAATTATCCTTAAAAGTTCCATCAAAGTAAGTATATATTTATTTGAATTTGAATTTTTTCAAATAACACAAATTTTGAGGTTTGATTTTTTAATATCTTCATTTTTTTGTTAAATAAAATATAATTGACAATAAATATTTGCTACTGTATGTCACCAACTTTGTGGCCTAATGGTTAAGAACATGTGTTTCCTCCTCGGAGGTCACAAGTTCAAATCCAGAGGAGGGTAGTGTATGTACACCTCCACAGACTTTAGCAGTCAAATAGCGGAGGGCAGTCCCTTGTCCCACAAATAAGGGTTCTTATACACCAATTTGGTATATGGCTTGGCCGTGACCTTAAAAATAGATTATTATTATTATTATTATTACAATACAACATAATTGCTATAATAAACAATACATATGACAATAAAAATATATCAAAACCACATATCATGATTGTATTATTTAATGTATTTTCAATATGGTGGTTGTAAATGGTTGTTAACTTTTCATATCCAACATACTTATAAAATGAAGAAAAAAAGACATAATTGACCATTACAAATATCCATAATAAAATGTCAGATCCACAATATAAATGTTGAAACAAATCATTTACAAATCAGTATATGTTGTCATCATCGTGGTTATCTTCCTCACTTGGCATTGTAACATTGTTGTTCTCAAAAATAAGTTTAGATATCAGATCATGTCTTAGTATGAACCACCAATCCCCATCCAACACATTTGGGTAAAAAAACACTCGGTTGCAATGTTTTGGGAAAACATAAGGCTCCTTACTTTCAATCCACATTTGTTTAGAGTTAATACATATTAGCCCACTATCATGATCTTCCTTTACATTTCTCCATTCGAAGGTATCCCATCACTTGCAACAAAAAAATAACACACTGAAACGATGAAAAATCCACTTGCTTGAACTCTTGTATCTTTCCAATGTAACCTGACTTCCCCTTTATTAGGTTTTGATCATGAAGGCCAACACGACTAAATAGGTTGAACTCGACCTCCACTCAACAATCTTTTGTGAAGTGTCCATCATCAACATACTCAGTACGAAAATGATGTCCATGTGCCCACATAGATGGGAACAAATGCACCTGTAAAAATGTGAACAAAGGACAGTGTCATATGTCTAATAATTGAAGCATTTATAAAAACATAATATGTGTTACAATTCAAATGTGAAATATTAAAAATAGAACTTGGTACTCATAGAGTTTATTACAGAGTTGTTGCACCCGATCCCTATGTTTAGTCCATCGAGATATTCTCCACATGGTGTATGAATGGACACCACATATTTCCTCGTATTTGGTCAGCCACCCAACTGTTGGGACACATTTTTGGCATATTTTCTTTTAAATGACTAGGATAAGACATACTTCTACCATTCAACCATATGAATGTTTTCTTGCCACTGTCCCATTTTCTTCTTTTCTCTTCATACAACGCGACCCATGGTCTCATTGCCTCCACCTCTGGGCTAGTTTTATCAGATATACGAAATGGAACATTCCGTAGGTAGGTATTGAGCATAAGCTCACCCTTATAGTTCTACCCTTCTAGCTCTTCTTTCATGCATGCTTGTAAGATATAACAAACCCTTCCTAACCTTCTGATGTCAGGTGAGCCATCCTTCCTTGTAGCTACTTGGAAGGAGTTTTGTATCAAGGCATAACACCCATCACACTGCATTTGATGATGTTGAACGACTAAGGAACGATCTCTTATTCGCGAGGAGATAAGAGTGAGGTGAGCATTTTCTTAGGCCGCTCTGGTCTTAACGCCCCCACTACTGCTGCCCTTCGGGTTCGTAGAGTCGGGTTTACCATTTACCCACAACGGAGGATCCACCCCCTACTTATCGGGGAGATAAGTATCGAAGATGCGGAGATGGGATGCAACGCTGCGTAGAAAAAAGGAAAGTGTATACAATTTTAGAGCCCATAGCCCCTACTTACTCTATTGCTGGTGACTCAGATGCCTTTCCTTTTGCGTTGAGTGAGGGCTTCCACATATTCCCTCCCACCACCCTCCTCCCCCATAGAAGAATCTAGTTTTTTATCCTGACTTCCAGACCGAAAATATGTGAATGAAGGAGTTTCCTGTTGTAAAGAACACATTTATTAATGACATCAATTTCTAAATTCGTTGATGTATACAAAAATTCAAAACAAATAGCACGAGATCAAATATATATTATCAACTTAAAGAACGAATTTATTGATGGCATCGATTTCTGAATTTGCTGATGTATACAAGAATTCAAAATGAATAGCATGAGATGAAATATATATTATCAACTTCAATGTAAACAATTTCTTTGTACCGAATTGACAAAATATAACTGAATTACTCTTTATCAATCACTTTTTTCCCATTCACTTAGAGTAGCTCCCCTTCCCTTTTGTCCTCATCTCGATGGTCGTCCCAAATGAATACCTCTGATGTGTCATCGATTTGCTTGATCTACTCATTGGCATAATCAAACGACATGTATACTATGTTCCTCTATGTCATAGAACTCTTTGGTTTTTCCCTTTTTTGAACAAACCCCTTCAATTTTTTCATGTAGCTCTCTAAGAAGAACATCCAACAACATGAGATCACCCGAGATAATTCAACGTCATTAGGTAGGTGAATTAGAAGACAGACTTGCAAGTCCATAAAATTCATGGGCAGTTCCTTCTCAAACATACAAACAATCTCAACTATCTCTCGACACCACCATGGAATGCTAGCCATATGAATCTCCCTTGATGTGATCCAACATACAAATGTAGATAATTTCGATATAACACGTCGCAGGTCTTGGGGGAAGTCATGGTTCACACAACCATGCACAAGCAAAGGATAATGACACTACACAATAGACACACATATCATTAATTTCCATAAAACTGTAAGTGCATAGCATATTTTTACCGACATCATTATCGAAGAAGAATCATGTATTCAACATACATACCCTCAGAAGGTTAAGATGGTCATGTGATTTCAACACCAACAAAATCCCTTCTACAATGAAGCAACATCGTAGAGTTGACCCATATAAATAAGGTGCCTTCACACCCAATATAACATCCTTCGCCATAGAAATATCATCTTTCTTCAAAATCCATGGGACATCACCTTCTTTAAAATACCAAGAGGGACCAACCTCTCCTCTAGTTTCTTTTCTTGGCCAATGTTTCTTTTAAGTATTTGAAGCAATACGAACTCTCTTAACAACCAATGTGTCTCTTTTATTCAATGATATTTTCCTCCTAAAGAAAATGAAACATTTTTTTAGTATATGCATGGTTTCTAGTAAGTGGCCAATCTTAAGATGCTCCCAATATGGAAGCTCATAAAATACATATTTCCTTTTCATCCCAATGGGCATTTTCTCAACATAGGTGTCAAAAAATTCAAGATCATTTAACATAGGTTCCCCATTTGAATCAAACAATTCTACCATTTACTTCTCCTTCTTTGTGTCATATGCCCTAATCCAATATGTTGGTGTCATTATTTCAGGTCTCTGAGTTCTCTCCGATTTACCATTGAAAGTAGATGCAACTCTTATATAAGGGTGGTCTTCTGACAGGAATACCCTCAAACAGTCGTACACTGGATTTGTAGGTGGTTGGACCGTCTAGCCTTTATAGAAGGTCTACAACATTTACATCCACGATACCCTTTTGTTACAAGACCTGCGATGTTATCGTATACAGAGCATGTTAGTGTAAAAAATACAGTCGCACCAAATGAAGTATGCCAAATAACATTATAGATACAAACAAATCAATCAACATGGTTACTAGAGAAAACTCCTAGTCCTGAATAATCGTGCACTGTGTTTGCACATATGCCATACAATGTAAAAGACCTTTCCATTTGGATGGGTCTTGATACATTGTATACATGTATCCCTTCCCATAATTTCTTAAATTCATTGATCAGTGGTTGGAGGTAGACATCCATTCTCTTCACTTGTCTTCTACCCAAGACTATAAGAGCCAACATAAGATGCTCATTCTTCATAGACAACCATGGGGGCATATTTTTATTGATCTAGCACTGGCCAAATAGAATAGTTGGTGTTTTGGAGGGAATACAGGTTAACTCCATCCATAGTTATTCTCAATCGTAGGCTCTGTACTTCATCCTTGAATTTATTGGGCCATGTATCCTCTATATGCTTCATGTCTATTGGATTTGTTGGGATTCACATAACTCCTTGCTCACTTCTATGTGAGGCATGCCACCCCTGCAACATATCTAATTGTTTGCAATGAAAGGGCCTTTGAATCCTTAGAATTATAGGCATGTGCCTCAATATCTTATGAGGAGGACCATATGCCTTACCTTTATTTATTTATTTATGGTACCTATCATGCCCACATTTTGGACATATCTCTTTGTTCACATATTTGTTTTCGTATAAAATATAATCATTTAGACATGTGTGGTATGATATGTACTCAACACCCAACATTTTCAGCATTTGCTTTGCCTCTGTGCAACTATCATGCAAGACATTATCACTCGGAAGTACCTTATCTTTGAGTAACCTACAATTAGTGGGCAATATAAATGTACATTGTCATTGAGCATGAATAAAATCAACCCTTTTCTTCCTTCACTGTGTGACAAGATTCCTTAAAAAATTATGGGACTTAATGGTTAATTACCTCAAAAGTGACAAGAAACATATGTATGATACACCATACATTGCTTTCAAGTTGTAGAATAACATTATTGTCCCTAGCTGGGTAGACATTGACCCTTATACTTGACCAAAGAGAGGGGCTGTGGAAACAGATTTCAGGCTTTTAAAGAAGGTATCTACGACATCAACGTCATCCCCCTCTAGTTCATTTTGCTGGAATGCATCTAACAACATTGCATCCATGGCTTGGGTATCCAACAAGAAATCATCCATACCAACCCCTATATCATTTCCTTTATCCCCAACATGTGAAGAACTAGTGTTATTGTAGAGATTTTGAATTGGTGACTTAGGACGTAGTGGGAATTGGAGAGGTGGTTGTTTCAACCATTCTCAATATGCTTCCTCTCCGAGTTGTTTTCATTTAGCATCAAGCTCGCGACTTGACATTGTAGTGGGGTGCAACGATAGATCATGGACAGGTCGCTCATCATCATAATCCTAATTGTAAAAGTATTGAACATTACATCGATAATATTAGTAACACAATACATTTGATATGTTCAAACATTATACCAAACACTTATCAGAAGCATGGACATTTTTTTTCCAATAATAAACACGCAACCAACCACTTTATAAAAAAAATGTCAAATTAAACAATACATTTACATTAGCTGCATTGAAAATCCAAAAATACAATTACTCAATCATCCTTTTCTTATGCCCTACAGGGTTGTCTACATAAAAGAGATCAAATTCATGGTGTAATATAGTTGACCCAAGCTGATTGTTGGAAGATGGCATGTTATGATTGGTAGGGTAAAGTCGCTGTCCATTTTCATCAAACATTTGCTCGCGGTATTTTTCTCCTGACAAGAGCCTGCAGAATTTTGGGACTAATGGAATATCTTGAGCATCTCAGCTCGATCCCGAATCTTGATCCTACAAAATTCAATGAACAATTATTCAACTGCACCCACATACATAACATAATTCAATGAGATAAATCAATTATCAATCAAATCTAGACGTACTACAATCGGCGTGAGAGAACTTGAAGGACTTCCAACAATATGAAATGAGTTGGGATCTGAAGAATTGACCATTTGATATTATAATTCCTTTTTTCCTGTATTTGAGATAAAACCATCATCTTGGGAAACCTAGAACAATCTAACTTCAAACATAATTTCAAATAACTTTTATAACTTAACAATGTGCTTCATCATATGGACGCACCGATGCATATGGATAAAAAAATGCATTGGTGCATTTAATTGAGAGAAGAACTAAAAACTAACCTTTGTTATTGCCTCCGCAAAGCAAAACCTCTGCAAAATTTAAATGTAGATATTTGCATTTGCATTTTGCAAATTAAAGTGTTATATGGTGCATTATTAGTTACACACTACATCTGTGTGTTTTTAACTGTATAACGTACAGACTGAAGCAAGTTAGAAAAATAACGCGTGTTTACTATCAATGCATTGAAATTTATTACAAAAATAAGTTGGTGTGTTATATGTACACACTGCACCAATGCACTACTCACTGTATAGCGCACCGAAAATGTAAGTTTTGAAAAAAAACAATGCGTGTGTTTATCATCAACGCACCAAAATATACAACGAAAAAATGAGCGGGAATTTCATTTTTTGTGTTTATAAAGGAAAATCATTTTCATTATTTTATTTCTTTTCCAAAATTTAGAAGGGAGATTTGTGCACCAAATATTTATTAGCAAAGACTTTGGAGTGGTGGATATTTTTTGAAGAGTCAAATTCGAGGGGGATTACTGTAGATCACATAGAAATCTATAGAGGATAAATTTTAGGTATATGATTTCATTTTATTAATCATATTAAGCATTCTCCTATTTGATTCAAACAATTTTCAGTGTATTCCCAAACAAGAAAAAGGGTTTTGTAGTTATTTTATTTCTTTTCCAAAATTTAGAAGGGAGATTTGTGCACCAAATATTTATTAGCAAAGACTTTGGAGTGGTGGATATTTTTTGAAGAGTCAAATTCGAGGGGGATTACTGTAGATCACATAGAAATCTATAGAGGATAAATTTTAGGTATATGATTTCATTTTATTAATCATATTAAGCATTCTCCTATTTGATTCAAACAATTTTCAGTGTATTCCCAAACAAGAAAAAGGGTTTTGTAGTTACCTTAAGTATTAGAAGCTCTAATTTCCTCAATGTTTTTTTGTTTTCTCTTTCTATATTTCATAAGGAGAATTTTTTTAAGAAAAATATTTTTATAGGGTTTGTTTATTTATATATGGGCATTTCCTATATGTTGCGATGAAACCACTCATTGCATTGGATCCCAAACCGTCATGTCACAGTCGTTTTTTTTTTAAGCCTTCACGGTTAACAATTCACTCTATACGTAGTAAGAGTACCAATGTGTATTTGTACACCACTTAATTTAAATTATATATATATATATTATTTTTTTTCCAGTCGATGGTGCACATTTTACCTAGATAAGCACCAGGGCATATTTTTTACAAAGCACACCGTTGAGTTTAAAATGGAAAATTTGTTGTTTTTTATATGGAAACTGCCATGTCTTAGATTTGTTCACAGGTCGACGATGCGTAATAAACAATACATGTATGAATCTGTGCTTTTCTTAATTCATAAAGCATTGGTTGAATACAAAAAATTATAAAATGTTTTCAATTTCGCAACAACACTATTATATAGTATCGATGCGTATATATATGGTTGATGCATTGGTGCGTATTAAGTTACTATACACACCGAGATATTTTTTTTTAATTATGTCATTTTTATATCTGATGATTCCTAGATTTGTTTTTAAGGAGATTTTGAAAATTCCAAGGGACAAACAAGGGGAAAACCAAGACATGCCGATAGGGATGTCCAAAAAGTGTAGAAGAACATGGTAAAAGAAATGAACATAATTGCGTCGCAAGGGGAGTCATCTCAACTACAATGTGCATCACATGTATGTAATCATTTATTTATTCTTTTATGTAATCAAATGTAATTATCACGTGAAATACTAATTTTCAATTGTTTTGTTGCAGAAAAGAAAAAAAAATAGAACCCATTCAACGCACAAGGCAGGATGATGAGGAATAAAAGGGTTGATCACAAACTTTGTGAGTATTTACATTTTCATCCTTTATTAAGTTTTCATGTTTGTTGTGATATTTATATTTAAATAATTAATTTACACTTGTCCATTTATGTCTTTTAATAAGTGTTAACTTACAAAAAAAAGCCAACCCATGAATTGATAAACATTTGGTTAAATATGGGTTGTGAGTATATGTTGAAGTACGCAAGTTTAATTCAACAATTTGTAAGTAGCTATGTTATTTAACTTCCCTTGTTTTATAATTAATGAAACAACAAGAAAACTTTATATTGATTATATCGACTATGCTTTGTCATGTCGTATTAAACATGCAAGAAACAAAGTATGAAATGCAACCAACATAGGAGATTTTGAGAGAATGCATGAAGCATGGCTTCAAAAGAACGTGTATTGTTTATAAAAGCCTTGGTGCCAAGGTATGTTTTTTAATTTACGCAATCATGTTTATTCTAGTATATATATAAATGTAGATATACTTATTACAATTTATTTCTATGTTTGTAGATGGAAGATGAAGGGGCGTAACATAAAAATAAGTCGATCAAAAAAACATTATGTTAAAAAACCAAAGTATAATATTGCTTACAAATGATGAAGAAATGAGGCATGCAAGTAGCTCGAGCAATGAAAACAATTCAATTGATGAATGACAATCAATATAATTGAATGTTATTGCAAGTTATATGTTTTGGAATATTTGTCTATGAAAATCAGGGATTTTGTTTAATGTACTTGACATATTGCCCCAGTTGCATGAGGACATGTTACTAATAAGTGTTACAATTACATATTGATTACAATTTGATTATTGTGGACCTTTACCTTGTCCCTTTTTGTATGACAACGAGTCTCTTATTCATATATAATATAATGAGTTTATTATTTCATTGCATTGTCGAATGTTGTAAAATGTTGCGTTCTTGAATAATTAATATGTGGATGATTTACATTGTTATAAATAACATAGGTGTAATTTGTTGGATAACACATTAATGCAATCATTATATCAAAATGCAATGACAAAAATACAAAACAATATTATTATAAAAAATATTTGATTATGAAATGCTTAATTGAAAATTTGTAAAAAATAATTAATTAAAATATATACATATCGGTGCATTGTATTCTTTTGAACTCACTAGACAGTGTGTGTCATAATATAGAAAGTGGTGTGTTTTGAGGAGTTATACACACCGATGCACATTAATTATAATAACGCATTGGTACTAACTATTGAGAAAACATATCGTTTCGTAAACGATGTAACGTGCAATAATATTTAAGATTTCAAAATTGTACGATGCTCATGTTTAAAATATACATCGGGGCACTAAATATAATGTACGTGCCGATGCGTTAATTTATTATACGCATTTGGGCTCTAAATGTCATTTACACATAGATTCCTTTACTATAATATGCGCACCGATGCTTAGCAAAATTAACAACACTGCCATCTCATCTCAAATATTTGAAATTTCACTACCCTTCGATGCACATGGAAAAACAAACATTAGTATGTACTAATTATATAAGCACTAGGGAATACACTATATTAAACACACAAGGTCTTAGAATATATTAATCGCATCGATGCTCACTATAGCGTAAACGCACCATTGCATAACAAACTAAAATGCACTAGTTCTTCGTACACAAACAAGGTGGAACTGGTGAGTAGAAATTATAAGAGCATCGGTGCTCTGCACACGATGAAAAATGCGGAACTGGTGCACAATAATCATAAACACATTGGGGCATTTGTATTATATTAACACACCGGGGTGGGTTTTTCAAGACCACACCGATGCATCATGAGACTATAATTGCACTAAAGTGTTAACATGTAAGAAGCATCAAAGTAGGTTTAAGCATTTTGTTATAAAATATAGCTTTTATTTAAAAAAAATTAAATAACTAATTGGTGTGATTCATAACTAAGACACACACCAGTGTGCCCTATGTAATAGCACATTGTCCTACATTTTAAAAAAATCAAATGGTGCTCCACTAACCTATGAGTGCACTGATGTATCTTATTGTCAGGCGCACTAGGCTAGGGTAAAATAAAATAAAATAAATTACAAAACTGTAATTTCATTTTCACATTTCATTCAATGCTTCCAACCACATAAGCATCAATGCTCACCATTCCTATATGATTGCCCAATTCTCGGTACTATTGTGTTTTCGAACTCCTCAAGTCCTTCGTTTTTCCAGTGAATTTGGTTTGTTTTCGAATTTCACAAATTGGTACCATATTTTTATTTTTTCTCTATGTGGCAACCATGCCTCCTAGGCAGGGAAGAGGCTAGGCCATAGCCATTTTAATCGATTATGGAGCTAGCCATAGTTACATAAATCCTAATCTTGTTGAAAGGTTCCATTTGCAAAGAAGTAGACATGAGAAATCTTGGTTGGTTTAGCTAGCCATGGGAGCTAAGAGAAGGATTATTGAGTTGGTTAAGGATTTTCCAATGGACATGAATGGACTCAACACAAAGGTGGATTTGAACCTCATATCTTTGGGTTCATATTATTGTTTGATTGGTATGGATTGGTTGGAAAAACATCATGTTGTCCTAGACTGCCACAACAAGGCATTCACCTGTCTTGATGAGGAAGGGAAACAAGGAAAAGTTTAAGGGATTCTAAGGCATGCATCTATTAGAGAAATTTTAGCCATGCAATTGAAGAAAAGTTTCAAGAAATGATGTCATATTTATGCATCCCATATGTAAGAGGCAACGAAAGATAAAATGCCAACTGTTGAAGACCATTTGGTCTTCAAGGAATTTGAGTATGTATTTGGGGAGATACGAGGGTTGCTACCAAAGAGAGACATTGATTTGGTGCCAAGGGATGCCCCAATGCCCAAGGCTCCTTATAGAATTGGTACACTAGAGTTTAAGGAATTGCAGATGAAGCTTGAAGAACTTTTGAAGAAGGGGTATATATGCCCAAGTGTGTCACCTTGGGGTGCCTCGATGCTCTTTGTGAAAAAGAAGGATGGAACCTTAAGGTTGTGCATTGATTTTAGAGAATAGAATAAGGTTTCCATAAATAAAAAACACCCCTTGCTAATGATTGATGATATATTTGATAAATTGAAAGGTGAAATAACCTTTTCCAAAATTGACCTGAGGTTAGGCTATATTCAAGTGAGAACAAAAGATGAAGATATCAACAAGACATCATCCAGGACAAGATATGGACATTATGAGTTTGTGGTGGTGCCATTTGGGCTATCAAACGAACCAACTATTTTCATGTGTTTGATTAATGGAGTCTTCACGAAATATTTGGACAAGTTTGTAATTTTTTTATTGGATGATATACCCATCTACTCAAGGACAAAGGAGGAACATGAACGCGATTTAAGGAGGGTGCTACAAGTATTGAAAGAGCATAACTTGTATGCCAAATTAAGTAAGTGCATCTATTGTCTAAGGAAGATTCAATAATTGGGCCATAATATTTCAAAGGAGGGGATAACAATTGATCCTGAGAAGATGGAGGCCATTAGAGCATGGCCAACACCAAAGAATGTTACAGAGGTTAGATCATTCATGGGACTTGTCATTTATTATAGAAGTTTCATTAAAGGATTTTCAAAGATTGCAAACCTAATTACTTATTTGCAAAAGAAGGGTGTAAAATTTGAATGGACTACTGAATGTGAAGAAAATTTTCAACAATTGAAGAATATTTTGACAAGTTTACCAATCTTGAAGATTGCAGACCTAGAGGAAGATTTTGTTGTATGCATTGATGCATGCAAGGAGGGATCGATGGAGTTCTCATGCAAAATGGGCACGTGGTATGTTACGAGTCAATAAAATTGAAAGAACATGAGAGGAACTATGCCATACATGACTTAGAGCTAGAAACCATACTCCACGCCTTTAAAATGTGGTGGCATTGTCTCATGGGAAACAAATTTGAGTTGAAAACAAACATAGTGGTCTGAAATATTTATTTGGACAACCAACCTTGAATGCCAAACAAGTTAGATGGTTGGAATTTATTAGTAAATATGACTTTGATATAAAAAATATTAAAGACAAGGAAAATAAAGTGGTAGATGCACTCAACAGGAGAGTGCATGAGAAGCATGCTACAACCATTAGCATGTACATGTCTGATTTAAAAGACATAATTTTAGAGGCTACACATTCAAATCAACACTATTTGCAAATAAAAGAAGCATTATAACAAGACAATTTTCAATAGAAATTTAAAGATTATGAGTTGAAAGAGGATGGAGTCCTCATGTACAAGGGAAAGGTATACATGCCAAGGTCTGAATAGTTGAAACATATAGTGCTGAGGGAAATACACAATGTTCCTTATGCTGGGCACCCAAGATATCATAAATCAATTGCATCTGCAAGAAGCCAATACTTTTAGCCAGGAATGAAGAAAGAGGTGGCTGATTACATAGTCAGATGCCTAGAATGTCAAAAGGTAAAGGCCGAGCATAAACATATAGCTAGACTGCTACAACCATTGCTCACTCCTGAGTGGAAATGGGAAGTTTTTACAGTTGATTTTATTACTAAGCTACCTAGAACAATGAGGCAACATGATTCCATCACGGTAGTGGTGGATAAATTAACTAAGGTTGTATGTTTTATTTCAGTAAAGACAACTCACAAGGCATCCAATATTGCAGAAATGTACATGAATGAAATTTCTAGGCTACATGGTGTGCCTAAGGCAATTGTTTCTTATAGAGATCCCAATTTCACATCAAATTTATGGAAGGGGTTGTTTAAGGGATTTGGGACAAATTTAAATTTCGGTACAACATATCACCTAGAGTCAAATGCGAAAATAGAAAGGACTAACAGGATAAGTGAAGATATGCTAAGAATGTATGTAATGGACCAACCTTCCAAGTGGGAAGACTATCTTCACTTGGTTGAATTATTTTACAATAATGGGTACTAGGCATCATTGAAGATGGGCCCGTTTGAAGCCTTGTATGGAAGAAAATGCAACACACCAATGAGTTGGGATAAGCCAGCTGACATAACAGTTATTGGGCCAGCACTGCTAAGGGAAATGAAAGAGTAGATGGTAAAGAGCAAGAACAAATTTAAAGGTTGCATAAGATAGGAAAAATAGTTATGCTGATAAAAATAGGACATACATGGAATTCAAAGTGGGCGAACATGTGTTTTTAAAAGTAAAGGATAAAAGGAGCTCACTAAGATTGGGAAGTTGCCTAAAGCTGACATCGAGACACTGTGGGCCATTTGAAGTCTTGGAGAATATAGGCCCAATTGCACACATGCTTGCATTGCCTACATTCAGGAGAATTCATAGTGTGTTTCATGTGTCTTTGTTGAAGAAATATGTGCTTGTTCCTAACCACGTAATTGATTGGACTGTGATCCAGGTGAAACACGAAGGGGACTTTTGGGTGGAATCAATGTGCATCATGGACTGAAAAGTCAAAGTGCTTAGAAACAAATCCATCAGCTTGGTAAAACTTCAATGGACCTGCTACAGTTATGAAGACGCTATGTGGGAGCATAATGAGACCATGTGGGAAGAGTACCCGTAAGTTTTTGCAAATTTTGAAAATTGAATGTACATTTGTATAAAAGTGTGCAAGGCTCCATTTTGGCAGTTGGGGTTCCTAGAGCCACATATCAGAGACTTCCTGTTCAATATGTGCTAAATCCTTGGAAGGAAAGTGGTGCAACTTAAGGGACTGTAGTGCAGAGAAAGGGGTACAATTCCTTAGGTTGTGGGGAACAAGATATTGATGGTTGAAACAACTATGGGAGTTGTGAACTTGTAAAAATACCAAGTATTATGATGTAAATTTTGTACTTGTATATGGTTTGGTGTTGTGCACTGAGGACGATGCAAATTGTA
>JZKD02S0342754.1:799384-814253 GCA_000966675.3 Picea glauca
AGTCAAACATCTAATTTGGGATCAAACAAAATTAATTACTAAAAAATTAAGAATCCACTTCAATGTACTCATGGAAACAAAGATCCTTGTAAGAAATGTTAAAATTTAGATTACCAAAGCTTGGGAACACCTAGGTGATAGAGTGCAAATAGTTGATGAAGTTATTAAGTTTTTGAACAATAGAACTCAAGATGGACTAGATTCTATAGGAATAAAATGCAGAATTGTTGTTATTATACAAGCAAGTTCAACTCATACTAAGCAAAGTTTGATTATGATAGCCCAAAGTAAATGCAATGTAGTGATCACTTTTGGTCAAGAATTCATGAGTAAGTTTACAACAACATTTGAGCTTGGATTACCAATTCCATGGAAACCAAACATGTGGTTTTACTTTGTTGATAAGTATAATGAACCCCTTGAGAAAGAAATAACAAATAAAGAACAATTCAATGATGTTAATGGTCAAATTAGGGATAGATTGATCTATAAAAAATTATTTACACATTTTATGTTATTGAGTACTATTACTCATTTACAACAAAATATCCACCAACATATTATGACTTATTTATGGAATTGGATATCACTACTAGAAATACTATAGACTTCAAAATGCTAGAGGGAAATGATTGACAACAAATTGCTTAATTTAGAAGTAAGGGTCCACCAAAGATTCTGCATAGTTAACATCAACGTCAACATTGACACTATCAACTCAACAAAAGAAGAAATATAATGCATAGTGGGATGAATGCATAATAGATCATAAGATCATGGAAAATAACCATTTTCCCAACAACTCAGGTTCGTTGTCCTACTTCTTTCTATTTTTTGAAGCTGTTATTCATAACAAAAAATGGTTAAAAATAAAGAAATATAAAAGAAGAAAGTGAGCACTGAAGAGACTATTGATTCTGGATAGAATATAGAACTTGCTTCCAACAACAATGTCAACCAATCGATCAAAGAACTTTATGAATCTATCATGTTTTTTTTTATTTTCAAAGGATTCATTCCATGTGTAATCAACATTGTATTTTGTTTTCTTGTTTCAGTAAAAACTTCAAGCTTTGTAGCAAGAAGGTCTTTAGAGTTTTAATCTCAAGAACTTATCTTTGTAATTATTCAAATTTTTTAATATAACAACATGATTTGCATAGTTATTCAATTGTTGAAGGTTTCAATTCATTGCTCGTAACATGATATACTCTAGTTTATGGTTTCTTTGTTTCTCTTTCATGATGGTAGTATTCATTACTGGTTATGTTGAAATGGAGGATGTCATGAATAAAGTATAGAAATTTTTTCCAGAAGTTTTGTGTTTTGTTTAGGTATTTTTGAAGAATCAATTCAATCTTTTGTTTTTCTATATCACATTTTTCCTCTAGAATTTCCTACCTCGAGGCAACTTTTTTAAAAGGAAAATGGCGTCTTTACAATTTATTTAGTTTTCTTTAGCACTTTCCTTTAAATTGATTAACCAAGAATATGGCGCCCTTCAAAATGAGAATGCATGTTGATTTAATGTTTCTTTAGCAATCAATTTCTTTTTGTATTTTCTGTCTTGCAATTTCAGTTTCATTTCTTAGCTTCTATAAAATTTTTCAAAGTTAGTAGAAGACCATTCATATCAAAATAATATTTTTGAGGGTTACCCCCTCTGGCTACCGGAATCTTTCAGCTAGCCTAAAGTGGGGATGAATTTTTCCTCCATAGGGTGCTTTGGCACTATTATTTTCTCAGTAGAAGCCTAAGGAATAAAATAAGGTTCAACACTTCCTTCATTTGGAACTATTTCAGATTTGTTCTCTTCTTTCCATTCCCCTTCGGTTTCCTTCTTTGTGTCTTCTATATTTTCCAATGTTGCAAATATGTTAGTGTTATATTTGGGCGATCCCTCATGAGGTGACTTTTACTAAGCCTACTTCCTACTTTGAACCAATTTAAATTTGGGTTGCCACTAAGATGAAGGGGATTGTTCTACTTGAGACTTTGGGCAATTGTTGGAAAAATGCTTGTATACATGTTAGAAGCCGCATTTGAAGGGAAACTACTTGTAATCTAGAACTTGAAAGTGGCTCCACCCCTCCAAATTGATTTGCAGTGCCTTTGGGAGGTCCTTATCCAGATCCACTTCCACACATATTTGTGCACATGATAACACATTTCCTTTAGCCTCTACTTTGCCAATAAATAGTCCCAACTTATTCCAATATCTTTGAGAGAACTTTCATCTTAAAATAACAAAGGCAATTGGGGAAACTTTACCCTAACATGGGTTTTTGTATCTCCTTTTCGGTTAAAATCAAGAGACTAGGGTGATAAATACAATCCCTTAGATCCCATGAAGTATGGTCGATATTGAAAGATCAAATCATGGGCCTCCTTATTCAAAAAAAAAATACAAAATAACCTCTACCTGATGCAAATGATGAAACTTGGATTTATAGATTGGGTGTCCAATGGTTTTTAGTCCATGTTTCTTCAATCTTGGGGTTGGGACAGAGACCCATGAACGTCCCAATCAGAGCTCTCTCAAACAAGATAAAGGTTTTTCTCTTTGGTTCTAGGGAATAAAGATCCAGTTGCGGGACTTCTTCTAATCATTTGACGAATCTCCTTTGTTGAGGTTGGGTTCTTGAGGTTAGATTTAGAGAGATAACCAAAGCCTTGAATGGCTTTATTTTTTTGTATTACATACTCCATTATTGGCTAATCATGATGACACGACATTGAAGAGCATAACAAAGCCCCCGTCATTTCCTCGATTGCTTGGATCTATCTTGGCTTGCACGGATCCTATAACTACATGCATGGAAACTGAGGAGGCTAGATCTATTAGGTGGAGGGAGAACTACAAAATGCAGTGGATAGGGAAACCATAGCCATGGATGAGCAAAGCCTCCTTGACAATTCGTTTCTTATCCATATTGATTAATTTTATTCTGTTGGATGACAACATATTACCAATAATTGTAACAATTATTTATTAACATTTTAAATATCCAGGACCTTTATGATGTCCCATTTTGTATAATGAAGGGTCTCTTATTCATTTCTTATTATATTGCGTTGTTCAATGTCATAAAATGTTACGTTGCTAATTAAATATATGGATGATTTACATTGTTACAATGAACAAAGGTGTAATTATTTGGTATATATGTTCAAATGATACAACACATTCATGTAATGATTATATCAAAATGCAATAATTAAAATATATAAATCAATATTATTATTAAAAAATGATTTTTTGATGATGGATTGAAATTTTGTTAAAAAAACAAAAAGTTGCATTTGCATACCCACAACATGGAAACATTTAGCACTGGAACATATCAATGGATTGCATTCATTTTAACTCAATGATGTAGTTCATACCTACATACACATAGATATGTTTAAATCAAAATTAGGCATCAATGTGAATAAAATTAATAAAAGCACCAATGCTCTTAACGACAACAAAAGCATTGCTTCCTTCAATGATACCATTACCATTGTTGTTACTATTATACTTACCATAATAAGAACTTAGAGTGTGCAAGATGACATAAGCACAGATACTTTCTGTTCGCACCAGAAGTCACCTCTGGATTGCGACAGAGGTAAGCCTAGTGCCCATCAGTTTGTATGTCATAATGAATAAATTAAAGGGGGTCGAATGGGCGCAGACTCAAGAAAATATCGCTTTAACTTAGAAATCCGGACCAGGCAATGCATGAGCAAGTGAGGTCTTGATTTAACTTCAGTCAATAAGTTGTAGTAAAGGGTGAGTAGGGGGAAGAATTGGTGAGGAAATGTAGAGGTCTTCTATGGACATCGGGTCTTCCAACAACCTAAGGAGGAAAATCTTTGAATACAAGATCCTCTTGAACCAAAAAATTCAGGAAACTGAAAATGTCATAACAATATTGCAGTCAAACATACATTACAATACAATCACAACAACTCGATTGGATCACCCATGCCCGAGTCTTCAATATCAGAAGGAAAAAAAATGGAGCAAGAAAGCTGACTGTCATTAAACAAGAAGTCTCAAATGGAAACACATAACCGAAGAACCAAAGGCTTCATTAAAACTTTACAATATGGGAGCTTAGCTCAACCATCGACCATAACAAAACATCAAAATTGAGTATTTATACTCGGAACAGTTGCCACCACCAGGAGGGTGACCTGGCCACTACAATCAAAGCTTTGCGTCTGCATCTTCTCCTGTCAGTCTATGCATGTATTCTTCTGTCAGACGCGAGCTCAAATCAGTATGGGATTTGCAGGAAAATCTGCTGACAGGGGAAGTTTGGGCTGACAGTCTACCTCCATGACTAGTTCTTTCATGCTTTCCATTTAGGTGGTGAAACGAGGTTACAACCACCTTCCCCCACTTCCATTAACTACTTTCATCAGGATTGAGACAGAGCCTAACATCCAAGAATGTTCTCGACGATCCTCACGATTTATTCCAATCGATCCTGGTGCCTTGAAACCACACTGATCCTTCCCTGAGACCATCACAGGCACTATTGGCCTTTGGCGCACCCCCTTTCATCATTCCATGTGACCTCGGGCCACGACCTAGGGCTCCCTTGTGAAATTTTGAGATTTTGTATTTCAAGAGTTTTCACTCCATTCAATCTCAAAGATCTCGATGCTCGATCTTGCGAAATGGCCTATCTAGATTGACGATCATAATCGCTTTGAATTTGATGACCAGGATCAGCTCCTCGAACAACTTCAGCCGCCCGCTGCTTACTTTTCTTTATGGTCTTGCTTTCCATACGACCCTGAGTTGTGATCGTGGGCCTAATTCCCAGGCGCTTCATGATTTCGTGTTTCGTGACTTCGTGTTGTGCTCCATGCTCAAACCTTCGAGTCATGAAATCGCGATTTCTCGGTTCAGGTGCCACGTGTCCCCACTGGATTGGATGACCCAGATGAATATCGACATTTTGGGACCTTGACATTTCGGGACTCGGGAAATCTACGCACTCCTTTCTTCAGTTTTCATGAAATGAATTTCTCCGTGGTTCAGATCTGGTGCCACGCATCCTGCTGGATCAGATGACCCAGATGAATATCAACATTTTGGGAACTCAACATTTCGAGACTCGGGAAATCTGCACACTCTTGCTGATTTTGGGTTTTGGGGATTCAGATCTTTTACAAACAACTTCAACAATGTTCTGAACTCCCGATTCCCGCACTTATAATTTTCCGTTGATATCTAAACTTGCTCGCTCGCTTGATTCAAGTCCATATCAGTCTGCTCTAAGTGTTGCGCTTGTGCTTATGGTTGCGGCCTCTATAAACAAATACTTGGATGACTGTCTGAGGGCTTAGGAAGGAAAAATGATCAGTGATAGAGACAAGGAGAGAGAAGTGATAAACCTTAGAGAAAACAAAAAATCTTAGGGCCAACACCTCTCAGGCAGGAAAAAGAAGAAAACCATAAGTCGAAAGGAAAAAACCCTACAATTGGGTCTGCAAAAGGAGGAGAGATAGGAAAAACTACAGACTTAAGCAAAAACCCCAAATTCACAAGACTCTGACAAGTTTATGTGATAACATTTGGCTCCACAGGGGATGGCATGCTCCCGACGAGCTGCCAAGAACACACAGTTCCAGTGCCTTTGCTTTGGGCTATGGAGTCTCCTATTAAAAACAAAATAAACATAAAACATGAACGGTATTTAAAATGGTGGGATGCCGACTGCGGATTTAAACAAATTTTTTTTTCAGGAAGTGCCCATTTATAGGGCCACTAAAAACTTCGTCACCCTCTAAATTCTGCAACATGTAAGTATTATTTGAAAGTGTCTCAGAAATTTTGAAGGGTCCAATCCAAAGGGCTTCAAATTTACCATGCTTGCTCTTGTCCTGTTTGGGTGCATCCCATTTGAGTACTAGATCCCCCAGCTGGAAATCATCCTTACTGCTTTTCCTGTCAAAGGCCTGCTTGATTTTCTGTTGACGGTCATGCGCTCTTTCCATCACCTGCTCTTTAGTCATTTCGACTTCTACCAACTGATGAATTCTTGTGATCATATCGTTAGGTTCTCCGTGGCAGTCTTGGAAGAATTTCGCCACAGACAGGGCAAGCTGAGAAGGAAAATCTTCTTCAGTCCCATATACAAGTTGGAAAGGAGAGTCCCATATACAATATTTTGATGATCTTTATCAGGATTTTGTTAGAGGACTCTGCTAACCCATTGCCTTGGGGATAGTAGGGGGTAGAGTGAATCAATGCAGTTTCGAACTTCTCACAAAACTTGATCAATGGTTCAACCTTGAAGGATGCGACATTATCAGCGACGATTATGTTCGGACAACCAAACCTTGCCATAATATCTTCAATAAAACCAATGATCACGTTGTGAGAGGCACTCCTTGTGGGGATATCTTATATCCATTTGGTGAAATAATCTGTTGCAGTTAAGATCCACCTGTGCTGACCACTTGAAGGGGGGTGAATCTCCCCAACAAATTCCAAGCCCCATTGCTGAAAAGGTCCTGAAGCTACTACAGGCTTCAATGGCAGAGACTTGAGCTGCTGATTCCCAGATAATTTTTGACATTTGATGCAAGCCCTGATCATTTCACAAACATCAGTGAACAGAGTAGGCCAGAAGTACCCAACCCTGAGAATTTTGTAGGCCGTGGTTCTCCAGAAGTGATGTCCCTTGCATAGGCTATCATGAAAATCAAACATAATCCTTTGGGCCTCCTGTGGGTCTAAACATCTCAAAAGCACTCCTAGAGGGTCTTTACAATACAAATCATGGTCGATAAGGCAATATCTAATCGCTTTGAGCTTTAAATCTCTTGACTTGCTCCTCCCCATTCCATCTGGAGGTCACAATATTTGCAGAAAATATATGATATCTTTGTACTAGGCGCATTCTGCCAACGAAGGGCTGTCCTGAGAAATTTTATCAGACAACTCAACTTATTGATTTTCTAAGCAAGTGTTGATGAAGTTAACCCCCAAATATTTACAATTAGATTCAACCAACAACTTGGCTAAACCTTGGCCTTTAACTGGTTTGGTGGGTTTTATTTCTAGATAGAATTCAAGGATTTTGGCAATCCACTTGCTCCTTCTCCCGTCTATGTCAGGATGGATGAGGATGTCCTTCACAACAGCTGAAGGAACATATGCAATGATCTTCAAATGCATAACATAGACTCTGAATGCTTTGAGGGATTTCACCAGGGCATAGGCCTGCTTCTCCATGATGTCATATCTGGCTTCTGCGTCTCTTAGTGCTCTGCTGAAAAAAGAAATAGGTTGCTCCAAACCTGCATCATTCTTTTGTAGTAAAACAGTTGCCACTGTATCAAATGAAGCAAAGGAAAAAATTAGAAAATCCTTGGAATAAACAAGACTGATCAGCATAGGTGCCTTCTTGATTTGGTTGAAGGATTCTCTGGGCTCGACAGTCCATTTTACTTCGTTCCCTTTCCTGAGCATGGTTGTGATATGATTCACCAACTTAGCAAAATTTGAAACAAACCTTCTCAGAAAATTGTTTTTTCTTAGGAAGGACTGAACCTCTTTCTTGGATCTGGGAAGTGATAAGACTTGAATAGCCTCTACCCTGCTTGAATCAATCCTGACCTCCTCAACTGATATAATGTGTCCTAACAATTTTCCTTCTTGCATGGAAAATAAAGACTTCTTGGGATTTAGGGAGAGACCAAACCTTTTTCATTTCGAGAATACCTTTCTCATATGTTGACAATGCTCTTTATCGGATTTGGAGAAGACTGTTATGTCATCTAGATAGATGACCACAAATTTATCCCTTTCTCTAATGAAGGCGATGTCCATGGCTCGTTGGAAGGTTGCTCTTGCATTCATCAATCCAAAGGGCATTTTGGCATACATGAATGTGCCCCAAGGAGTGGTGAAGGCTGTATTTTCTTTGTCTTCAGGCAGGATAGAGATCTGATTGTAGCCAGAAAATCCATCAATCATGGAGATCCTGGATGTGCCTATCACCCTCTACAATATGTGTTCCATATTTGACAAAGGGTAATTGTCCTTCTTAGAGCTTCTGTTCAGATTCCTTAAATCAACACAGAGTTTGATTTCTCCACTCTTCTTTCTCACTGGGACCAAGTTGGCCACCCATTCAGAATACCTCAAAGGAACGATGATCTGGGCATCTAAAATCTTCTTTACCTCTTTCTCCATGATAGGCAACAACATAGGGTTGATCTGTCTCAATTTCTGCCTAAATGGATTTGCCTCCTCCTTTAGTGGGATCTTATGCTCAATGATGCTTGTGCCATATGCTCAATGATCTTATGCCCTTTGTTCCCTTGACAGAATGCTCGACAACTTGACAAATTTTGGATCTTTCTCTGTACCAATGTTGCATTCAGCTACATCAGCGTCATCAACCGATCCTTTAACTTTGACTGCCACATCATTTTTGTCAAATAGTCTTTCCAAAGGAACTAGTCCCTTTGGAATGTGATTGCTAGGCAACTGAACAATATGGTGATTAGCGATCTTGTTCAGGAAAACATCAACATGATGATTACTTTCAGAATCCTGATCTTGATCAATATGTAGCGCAGAGAACTCATCAACAATCTCAAGGAATATTTTGATCTCAAGATCATCCTCAAATACTTTCCAATGCTTGACATTGTGAGGTATAGAGGGTCTGTAATTTACTTCTACATCATACTTGAGCTTTAGTGGCAAAGGGACTTTGAAATTGCTTGCTGAAACAACCAGAGAATCAACCATGATGTTTTCTTCTCTTGGAATAAATGAAATGTTGAAAGCTAGGAAAAAATTGTCAATAAAGCCCCACACTTCATTTCTATGACTTCTTAGCCTAGGGTGCTTAGCTTGGTAGAGATTTTTGACTTGATGGACAATTAACTCAGCATCCCCAAATACTGATATCTCTTCAATTCCCATGTCCTTTGCAACCCTCAGACCTAAAACGAGAGCTTCATACTCTGCCACATTATTGGTAGCTTCAAATTCTAACTTGTAGGACAAAGTTATAGTCTCTTGAGCAGGCAAAACAAGAACCACTCCAACACCAACACCATCCTTAGAAGAGGCTCCATCTAATAACATTTTCCACACAGAGGTGATAGGAGGGGAATTTTCACAAAAATTAATAGGCCGCTTTTTGATTTCTAGAGGAGGTCCGAGAGCATTGGTGAGTTGCAGCAAGCTAGATCCCAAATCTATGTCAAGAGATAAGATAGGATGGTTTGTGGGGTTTGATTCATCACTAATAATGTAGGCCAACTGAGCTTCCCTGTAAAGTCTTATGTGCTCACCCAAAAACACCAGAATGGTAGCGTAGGTGAGGTCCATCTGCAAAGTCCCCCCTAGTCTTTTTATCCAAGATCTAGACAGAAGCATCTCAAACTTAGGGGGAACACCAACTACCACGATGTCCATGATCACGCCTTTCATTGGCAGCTGGAAGAGAGATACAACCAAGTCTTTGATAACCCCAAGGCACTTGACCTTCCTGGAGTCGAAAGAATACAGGTCGTGGTAGGATTTTGTAATCTCAAGACCGAGCTCTTCTAGGCATAAGATTGTGAGATTCCCTTGAATCCATCAAACAATTGTGCAACACCTTGTCGTGTATGTTTAGTGAGGTATATAAAGGAGGAGAGGAGTCATCTATGTCTTCTACTAAAGGACCTAAGATAACTGCTGGCTTTTCATCTTGCAAATTGACTGAGTCTGTGGAGTGAGACAAAGGTTCGGGCTGCAACATTTTGGAGAGGCACTTTTTGAAGTCTTCATGTTTGACCAACTTAGAAAGGGGTACAAGGATTCTAATTTTTTGAATTTCATGGTCAAAATTAAAAGAGCGAGGGGGATTTAGAATTTCTTTCACTTCTGGAACATGAACTTTAATTATTGGAGAGGGTGCTTGCGCTTTCTTACCTTTGTTGTTGTCTGCTATATCTTTAGCAGGCTTCTATTCTCTAGTAGGTTGCTCAGGAACATCATACTTTCCTTATTTCTTCTTGGACCTCAGATTATATCTGCTTGGGCTTCTGCTGGCCTTGTCTCCTTTACTCAACTCATTAAGTTGGCTGTCCATGAGAGATTCCTCATATGCAGATTGAGTCAAATGAGGAAAGGAGGAGGTATCTCCAAGGCAGTGGATTTCAGGATCAAGGTCCTCATCCTCACCTTCATCATCCGTAACAAGATTATTTTGGAGAGGGGTCTAGATGTTTTGATCATTTCTATCTCTTCTCCTCCGCTCTCTCGGAAGAATCTAAGGAGCGTTGTTAGGTCTCCTGAAGTTACCTCTGTTATTAACATTTTGCCGATTCCTATAGTTCTGTCTTCCTTCAAGCTTTAACTTCTCCATCTCAACAGACATAGATTTTACTAATTTAGTAAGTTCCTCAACTTGAGAATGGACAATAGAGGAACCAGAAGTTAAAACATCAGACCTCCCTCTCCTTTTGTCCCTGTCAGCCTTGCTCCTAAGTTTATCAACTGCAAATATATTAGACTCTACTTCAAGGGGTGCATCTTGCATATGATCCAATGAAGTAGCTCTTCTTTCTCTTAGCAGGAAACAAAAGTCAGGATCAAAAGTGATAGCATAAGTAATCTTTGCAGAGGTTTCTGTAGGCTTGACTTAAGTGGGAATTTTATTAAACATTTTTTTAAACCTTTTGGAGAAATCAGACACAGATTCACCTTCCTCTTTCTTCAGAGCCCCAAACTCTGTAATATAGTACATGAGATCCTTTTTGTCTCCCCAATCCTTTAAGAAGACTTCATCCAGGGGGCAAGGCCCTGAACCACTTCCTAGATTCACCATCGAGTCTATGAACAAAGATCCTCATCCATACATCTTCATTCTCTATGGCATGATTATTTGTAAAAATATAAAAGGCTTGAAGATGTGCTGATGTAGTTATGTCTCCCTCACCTGCGAACTTAGGTAACTGCTTAAGGTATCCATCTGTTGGGAGGGCATTCATAGGCCGAGGAAAAACAAGAGGGGCATACCTAGAAGCTATTATAGCTTCCATTCTGGTTCTGGGGGGATTTGCTCCTGCCATTGGAGTGTGAATAGGAGAGGAAGCAGGTGGAGATGCAGTTCAGATAGGTGAGACTGGAAATGTATTTCTGGGGAAAACGGTAGCAGAGTTGGTAGGAAAAGAGGCTTCTCCCACAATAACTCTGATAGGGGGAGGGATAGTAAAACTTGGAGTGGGAAAATATCCTAAGGTCCTGGGTCTGATCTAGGGAACAACTTCAGGGGAGACGGGAGTGTCAAAACTTTCTCCTTCCAAACCAAGGCCAGGGGAGGAGAAAACAACAGGAAAAATCCCAAAATTTAAGGCTGTAGAAACTCCAACAAAAGATATAATATGAGTATGATAAGGAGATAATGGATTTTCAGAGGGAGGACATTGAAAATTACCAGAATCACCTGGTTCGGCAACTGAAGTACCTTCTTGAGGGGTCTTTCCTTTTCTGCTTAATAGGTGCTTACTTTTCTTTATGGTCTTGCTTTCCATAGGACCCCGGGCTGTGATCATGGGCCTAATTCCCAAGTGCTTCGCGACTTCGTGTCGTGCTCCATGCTCACACCTCTGAGTCATGAAATTGTGATTTCTCGGATCAGGTGCCATGCGTCCCCGCTAGATTGGATGACCCAGATGAATATCGACATTGCGAGGCTTCAACATTTCAGGACTCGGGAAATCTGCGCACTCCTTACTTCGATTTTCCCGAAATGACTTTCTCCGTGGTTCGGATATGGTGCCACGCGTCGTGCTGGATCGGACGATCTAGATGAATATCAACATTTCGGGACCTCGACATTTTTGGACTCAAGAAATCTGCACACTCCTGCTGATTTCGGGTTTTGGGGATTCAGATCTTTTACAAACAACTTCAACAACGTTCCGAACTCCCGATTACTGCGCTTATAATTTGTCGTTGATCTCTGAACTTTAAAATGAAATTTTCTCCGCCAAAGTGAACTTTCTCGCTCGCTTGATTCAAGTCCATATCAAACCGCTCAAAGTGCTACGCTTGTGCTTATGGCTGCGGCCTCTGTAAACAAATACTTGGATGACTGACTAAGGGCTCAGGAAGGCAAAAGGATCAATGACATAGACAAGGAGAGAGAAGTAATCAACCTCAGAGAAAACATAAAATCTTAGGGCCGACACCTCTCAGGAAGGCAAAAGAAGAAAACTATAAGATGAAAGAAAAAAACCCTACAATTCGGTCTGCAAAAGGAGGAGAGACAGAAAAAACTACAGACTTAAGAAAAAACCTCAAATTCACAAGACTTTGACAAGTTTATGTGATAACACTTTCATTAGATAAACTAAGCACCGAGGCTTCATAATATATACCATACACACTGTTGTGCAATATGTTTTTAAAGCCTTGATGCATATAAATATATGGTGCACTGGTGCCTATTGTTGATTGAAGCACCATGATGCTTATCAATCTACGGGGCACTAATGTCTATTAGTGATAGATTTTCCCTAGTGATTTCAATATCTAAATTAAGCATTGGGTTTCAAAATATTTCATACACACCGATTCTTAGTAGATATATTTGGAAGCCTTGATGCATATCATTATGTAGCGAACCAATGCATACTACATAAAATTGGCACAATGGTGCGCACTATCAATATATTTGCATTGACAAAAAATGTTTCAGGAGCATCAACTAGTCTCTTGAAATTGACCCAAGGGTCACAAACATTTACCAAGGAAGTTGGTTTCCTAATTTCTATTTTCATTTGTAATAGTTGTACGACGTATCTCTAAAATATATCTTCATTTGATTAGTTTTGATAGGTGTCATTTTGTTGCTAAGTTTGAGGAGCAAAAACTCTAAGTTGGAGGGTTTGTTAGGATAGCTCGGATTGTTTGTTTTGAGTTATTCGAGAATCATTGGGATTTATATATATATATTGTAATATGAAATGAATATAAGGGAGCATGTGTGGAGAGTGTGAGTGTGTGTGGTGTGCACAAGCCCGAGAGACCAAAGAGAAACACAAATTATATTGGTGTATCAATCATGTACAACGCGTGCCTCGAAAATGAGTGAAAGCCACAAAATCTATGTGGTTTTTGTTTGCATTCAAATCGACGGTCGTGATTTGATTTGGAGCGAAAGCAATTCCATATCGACGACCAATATTTATTCAAATTATTTCCCTATCAGACCCCACCTTTGTCGGACCCACATCCTATCAGAGTCCCCTATCACATCTCAACTTCGACAACCTGACATTTCATACCCAACCATTGGAGAAGTCATGAGTACAAGTGTTCCGATACTCCAACACCTCATACTTTGTCGATGATTTGACCGTCCATCGGAAAGGAGAGACCAATGGTCAAAATTGATCATGGATCTGACCCTTGCCACATTGGATCACTCCGAATCATTCAGATGATTAACCATGATCCATCGGAGTACCTACCTCGATCACTTTGAAAACTCTCCGAAATAAAAACTCCGATAGCCTAGTGCTTGGGAATTTCAGTCCAAATTAAGATGGAGGTTAAGGGGTTCAGTGAGTTGGTTAGCAATGTAATTTAAGAACGAGGAACTAATCACTAGAGACATTTGGCATGAGAGAGAGCATGGCACTCAAGGTAATACTCTATCCATAATTTCAATATACAGACCGATGCACAAAAAAGAATCGAGAACTTTACTATTGGAGGATCCTAGACACCCAAGGAAGAATTCGAGAGCAACTAAAGGTTGAAGTTGCTGACATAGTATTTCTAACTCTGTTTCTATGGGATTTGGACCTGGTAGGTCACCATTTATGGTATCAGAGCGAATAATTGTATCTTGCAGGAAACATGCTGCCTAGACGAGGAGGTCGAGAGAGAAATGTAGCAACTGAGGAGTTGCGATTGGCGTTGAAGCGCATCCAGGCGAGGATGGGAGCCATGGAGATAGCTCAAAGAAGGGAACCTGACATAGGAGAAGCTAGAGGAAGTGAATATACAAGCTCTGATGAGGGAACGAAGGACGCACCAAGAGGAGAAACTACTAAGGGTAACTTGAATGTGAATGAATTGCTTGATTGGATCAATGCAATGAATAAATTCTTTGACTATGAAGATGTGGATGAAGAAAATAAAGTCAAACATTTAGTACAAGATTGAAAGGACATGCAACTTTATGGTGGGACAAGATGGTGGAAAAATTTTAAAGAAAATTTATGCCTAAGGACTACCAATTGAACCTATTCAGGAAATTGCAGAATTTGAGACAAAAACCCATGACAGTGAAGGAATACACTAAATAATTCTATAGACTGAATATCAGGGCAGTTCACATAGAAGAGGGTGCATATAAATTTTCTAGATATATAAATGGACTGAGGTATGATATTCAAGATGAGATCAATCTTTTGTTCCTGAGAACAATGGAAGATGCTTACCAAGCATCCCTGAAAGTAGAAGATAAATTGGCTAGGAAGCAGATCCAAAAGAAAAGATGAAGGAGTACATCAATAGGAAAGATATCATCTAACAAAGGAAGATTGTAGGATTCAAAGGAAGAAGTGCGAAGTTCTAGCATTCGGTCACCTAGAGGAGGAGAGTCAAGAGGTGGAAGATTATTTTGAAGAGGCAGAGACAAAGGTAGAGAAATCAGGTGTTATACTTGTGGAAAAACAAGACATATGTTTTGGGATTGTCCCAAGAATAAATAAAAAAACCAAAGAAGAACTCATATTGCAGAGGCTAAGGAAGAGACAATGAATGCATAAGTAAAAGAAGAAAATCCCGAGATGGGTGAATCATTAATGCTGAAGAGAGTTTTGATTAAAGAAGAGA
>JZKD02S0342754.1:838044-860225 GCA_000966675.3 Picea glauca
ATTTCAATTTTTCTTATTTTATTTTTAGTTTTTAATTTATAAAAAAAAATTGAATTATATTGTTTTGCTAAATATTGTTATTTAATTACAATTATTTTCTGTGTATTGAAGCAAATGTAAAAAATGTGTTCCAGTATGGAATCATAAATTAACTAAGGAGACACAATTATATGAAAATTCTTAATTTCAAAAAAGTAAATGGTAAAAAATATTTTTAAGATTGAAAGAAGCATGGAAAAATGAGTAATTTTTTTTTAGAAATAATTGAAAATGGATGAAAAAATAAGCATTTAAAAAAATAACGTGGAAACATTTGGATTAAAAAATTCAAAATATCAAAAAACCACCTAAAAAGGGAGGGGGGTGCACCATTTTTAAAAACGGTGTAAAAAACATGACCCCCTAAAAAATGAGAACTTGTTAAGTTGGTAACTATGTTCCTTCACAAAAAACTCCGCTAGAAGGTATTTTCCTTTTAGTCATATACTCCTCATATATTGAACATTTTCATAACATGTTTGAATTTGTAGTTTTTGAGTTTAAAAGATCTATCTTATCTGACCTCTAATTATGTTGTGTGAGCATGAATTTCATTTTACAGGATATTAGAGGCACACATCCCTTAGTTTCTCTGAAAAATTGCCATTGTTTATTGGTATTTGTTGATACTTGTTTTTTATTCTATATTAAACAAATATATATTAAATATTTAATGTAAAAATGACAATGTATATATGTAAAAAATTATCGATTTCCAAATTTAACTCTTATTTATATAAAATAATTAAATGTTCTAACCTTCATTGATATCAAGGTTATAAGTAATAATTTTTAATCATATTTTACATGTTAATTTTTATTACATTTTTTATTATATATATAAAATTTTGTCCATCCTAGTTAAACATGGTCAATTATATTGGTTTCTCTACTTTATCACAAATAAATATCTCCATTAATAATTAAAGTTGATAATTTGTTTAACTAAAAAGGCATTAAAATTGCTAATCTTTTGTTAAAAAAAATATTAATCTTTTTTTTTAAAAAGGTAGGGACTAAGCTACACAGTGTTTGTTAAGTTTGAATATGCCCATAAACAAAAATGCAACATTCCTCATTCTAAAATTAGGGTTAGATCAAACAAACAGGGTTTGTGTTTCCATTGTTGACGGGTTCCAATTGATATTGATAAACTTAAAAAACTTATGTGTACATAGTGACAGAGAGAAAATACTTATGGGTTGTCCATATATTTGAACCTTTAGGTATATTTATTTGTTAAGTTTGAATATGCACAAAAACATAAATGACAATATTCTTCATTATATTTATTTGTTAAATTTGAATATGCACAAAAACATAAATGACAATATTTTTCATTATGAAATCAAAGTTGGATAAGATCGACAAGGCTTGTGTTTGAAATACTTATGGGTTCTCAATACTGATAAACTTATAAAACATTTGGGTATGTACAAACACACAAAAAAAAATACTTATAAGTTTTTAGTAGTGAGTTCATAAAACTTTTGAGTATTTTTATTTATCTAATTTGAATATGTATATAAACAAAAATAATAACATTGTTGATTGCAAACAATGTTTATGTTTATTTGCAATATTCATGGGCTTTCAATGCTAATAAGTCTATAAAACACAGCGTTAAGTTGTTAAACATGATACATTGTTAAATATATATTGCTTACCTATATTGATGAGTCGTTAAATACTTACCTATTTCCATGTTGATGTAATATATCACTACACATTTTTATATCCAACATTGCAACACAAGAAACTTGAATAGTGTTGAGCATCATTAACATTAACTCTTATGATGAGAACACCAAACTGCAAATTCGATAAATCTTACAGAAATAAAAAATTAGAGCATGACAAAATAGGGATAATATAAGGAGTTTATAGAAAAACACAAATCATCACAAAACAATTATAATACATAGGGTCAATGTGCGTTCCCTAAACACAATATACGACATACCATGACATCCACCCTCCCATATGCCATGGAACAATCATCCTTTCACAATTGGGGTATATTAAGAAGGGTGTGTTATAGCACACTGTTATAGGAATTAAAGCAATGTGATAGGAATATTGTATAATAAATATATAAATATGGAATGCTACAATGGTCTTGGTTTCATGCTGTGCTCTACATGAGTATGCTTTGACAATTAGTTTTTGTGCTTTGTAGTTATGTTTGTTGCCACTTACTTCTTCCATGCTATTTTTGAAGGTTGTACATATTGTGTTTGCAACAAAAACTTGATAACGACATTGAGATTCACAAGCCATATTCAACCTTTAAAATGTTAAAAAAGAGAAACATAGTTGGAGACTTTGGCATTGGTGTAATGGTTATGGAATAGAGGGATTAAACAATGGGGAATCACATTAAACAACAATCTATTTTTCATAATAGGAAGAGGGTTTAGTGCTTAAGTTTCTATTGGGTCTTAAACTATGTTGGGTAGAGTTGCAAAATGGTTGCTATGTTTTGTGGAGAAACTTAAAACACCCCGTGGATAAGTAGAACTCCAAGGGAAATTGCTTCAACTATTCACAGATTATATCATAAATGAATGTACCTTGTTTTAATAAAATCCCCTCATCCTAGTTGTAGCTTTATGAATTCCATACGTATATCCTAAAATTAAATTTGATTCTTTTGCCTCCATCTATCTCTGTGCCCCCTCCTCTAGTGTATTCCCCTCTTCTTGTCTCTTCAAATCCTTCTCCCCCCTCCTCTTAGCCTCCCCTTTGCTTGTCTCTTTGGCTCCTTCCCCTCCCTCCTCTTCACCTCCCTTCTCCTTTTCTCCTCTAATTTTACCTCTAGTCTCTCAATGGTCCCCTTCTCTAAGATCCCCCAATCCCAACCCTTCTCCTCCACCTATAACTCCTTAGCTAACACTCAGTGGCATGTTAACTAGGAGGAAAACCTGATATCATTAGGATGGATACGAGGATGAGGTGGAAAAAACAAACAAAAAAGAAAGAAAAAGCATTAAAGAACAAAGAGAATACATAGAAAACAAAGAGAATGACTTGTGATCATAGTCAACCTTGGAGGCTACATTTTGGAGGCAATTCCAAACCCCCATCTAGTAAACAATAAAGGTGATATCTAGGAATTGTAGGGGAATAGGCATGGAAGAAAAGCATGATTCAATCATAGATTTAATTCATGCTGAAACTCTATGGATCATTCTCTTCCAAGAGACAAAATTAGGAGAAAAATATGTGATGGAATTTTCAAGAAAACTCTAGAAACAATCTGATGGATTAACTCTTAGCTCAAGAGGGGCTTTAGGAGGTTTATGTACCCTTTAGGATTGAAACAAGGTAGAGTTTCTTTTCTCTTTTTATTTTTAGCACTGTGATCCAAAATGGATCAGAACCGACAATTGGGTGTAAGACTCAATGCCTACAATGAGATTCAACGACTAATGAAGGCTATCAAAATATGTAAAACCAATCAAATGCAAATGTTGAATGAGACAAATGTGAGAGGAAAAAAGATAATTAAATTAAATTAAAATAAAATAAAATAGGAGAGAAGGTCGAGGAATGGGAAATGAAGGGGCATCATTGTTGGCCTTCCCCTTACCCCCTAGTTCTCCCTATTTCTTCCTTCACTCTCATTCTCAAGGGGTATTTTAGCCAAGAGAGGAAGAGGATAGAAATCCATGAAAGCAATGAAATTAGAGATTGCTAGAATGGAGAACTAAGCCCCATTCAAAGCTGGTTTTCCAGGGTAAATATGGTGTCCATTATGTCTTTAATTGCTTTGATTTTTTTGTGTGATTGTGCTTTGTGGATTCAGGATTTAGATTTTGTTTTGATGGCAGCTAGTGAATAATGAGAGGGATATCTAACCATACTTTGTGGATTTACTGCATTATTGTGAGGATACCAACTCTATTACTACCACCTTAGGATGTATTTCCAATCCTATAGATCGAAGGTTGTCATCTCAAAGTTGTTGCACCTCTATAGGAGTTTCTAATCTGGTTTGACACTAGCTATTAGGTGAATTTATCTTTCCTACAGTTTGTAAATCATCCACATAGTCTATAATTTCTTCAATACTATATCGTGCACTATCCCTCTGGGTTAATACATTTACCTGGGTCAATTTTTTCTCTTATCTGGTCGCTTCCCCATCTACCTGGATTGATTTCTTCTCTATTTGGGTATTTTATCTTACCCTCAGATTGTATGACCATTGAATTATAGCAAGTGAAACCATACATAACCATACACAACTATAGAACATTTTTTGGTTGTTGGATGTTCACCTCAACCATGGTCGATAACATCTGCATACCAATATCACTTACAACGATTGGGTAGTTAATATTTTGAGTGGTGGGTTGGTAAAATCGACTAAGAGTTTTTCAAGATATGACTTCTACTCTTTAGTAGGTATTGGAATTTTAATGTTGATTGCCAAGGATTGGCATGATGTTTTCCTTTCATACAGAACAAATATGTGAACAAATATTGATAGTCAGAGTCCAAGGAAAACTTTTTTCACATTATTGTCTTATTATTGGAATAATTTATACTATTTAATGTTGGGTTGACTTCATTTTTGTTGGAGAAACTTATTTATCTAGAATGGTTTGATATTTTAGATGCTAATATCGTTGCAATTAGAATTTTTCTAGTTAATATTTGACTCGATGATACAATGGGTTCATAACATTGCCCATTGCCCATTTAGAATGTTGGGAAATAATATAGGGATTTTCATTCCTTTATAAATGCCATTTTTATTGTTGGTCTTCATCTGACCATATTTATATATCATTGCATGGATACTGTAGGAGTATTGTGGAATCAAATGTTGTATAAATCCTCGTTGGAGGAAATGTTGGGACTTGGATACCATAGTTCAAATAAAGAGCATATGCAATCTCCCATTGCCTTGTTTTCTAGCACGAGGTCAAAGTAGACAATTGTTGACAATGTTCTAATTTCCAGGCTAATGTATATGCTTGTACTTTGCAGTGTATTCCAATGAAGATTACAACCAATTAGTAAAGCTAATAGAATGGGAACATAACATTTCAAATAGTGCCATCCTCACATGCCTTCTGAGAGTTAGTGAGCCAAGAGAAGTTGCACTCTCAATAGCATCAAACATAGAGGCTAAAACTCAAAATATCACACTGGCATTCTGGATAGTAAGATACATTTTGTTATCACATTGTCTGTTGGTTATTGTGTGTAGGTTACGTAGAGAAAGGATCCAACCAACCAATCCATAGAAGATGTTGGACATATAACATAAATTTTGCACCCATTAGTGAACAAAGATCCTTGTATAGGGAAAGAGGAATAGAGGCCTACTGTCCTTTCTATATATAGAGTCCTATGTACAAGTTTGAGAGAGAGATCATAAACATACTTCTGCAAAGGGATCCATGTTGTTGAAGTGAGTGGGATATAAGTCCCTCATTTATAGATCACACTGGATTTTTAATCATATCTTGGTGAAATATACCATATCAAATCCAACTCTTTAATTTGTATTTTCTCATCTTATTTTGAGAGAAACAATCTTGTTGGATGTCTATCCAAGCATATGGTGATTATATGCCCATCACCCATAGGATCCTAGCTAGATAATTTAATATGATCTTCTTTGCAATGGAAAAAAGAGGAGACACTTGGCATTAGAGGCTTCATCAGATAAATTGTTGATTATATTAATAGTGATTGGTATTTATATGATCCAAAACCTAAGAAAGGGAAGTTTTCTTGGAAAAACAAGAGACATGGCCAAGGTCATATTGCTAAGTAGCTAGATATGTTCCTTGTCCAAAGTTATTTTCTTCCACATCATTGACAAATTTCCTCTCATATTCTCACCTCCCACACCTCAAGTCCTAAGCCCATCTCCCTTTGTTTCTCCCCTATTGAGAACTATAGTACCATTTTGTTCCAATTCAATCCAATATGGATACAAACTCCTCTAGCTTAACAAATTATTAAAGAAGTATGGAATACACTTATTAATGGTTCTCCCTCTTTTGCTTGGGAGTCAAACATCAAGTCCCTTAAAATAAAGCTAAAACATTGGGAAAAACATTCCTTGACACCCCCTTGTGTAGATTATGAAGCTACTCAATCCCGTCTTTTTTTTTTTTAAATGAAACTAAACTATATATATAAAAAAAAGTTGTGGAAAAACACACAACAATCATACAAAGTCTTCAAAAAAGGCTTAGGGCTTGTACATAGTTCTAGAGCTAAAGAAGCAAAAAATTTAGCTCTCTCCAGATCTGATTCTTGTTCATGCTAACTAATTACATCTTTAATAAACTAGCCTAATAACAGCATAAATTTAAAAAACATTTACTGATAAGATGAGGCAGAGTCTTGAATTTATGTGGCCCTGGTCTGCTAGATAGGTCCCTCTTCAATGTCCATAGGGGCTGAGCCACATTCTTCATTTCCATTGACCGTGTTACCTTCATGAGGAGAAACTGTAGTGCCTTGATTAATTGACGCAGAGGATGAATGTTGTGGATATGTAATATACTTCAAGTGTTGTATTTATAACTCCATTTCATTCATCCACCATGTCAAGGAGACCAGAGCAAGTTCAAATTCCCTCAATTTTACCGAAAGTTGTTGAAGCACATAGCAATTTTCTTGAGAAAGATCCTCATGTTGCCAGGGAATTTTATTGAAATCATTCCAAGAGGGTCCATCTCTATCCACTGAAGAAAATAATAAGAAAAACCCCACCCCCCAAGGTCTCCAATCCCAATTCCAATAATAATAAGCAGAGGAAAATTTGCATGAAAAAAATAAACCACTAGGAAAAGGAAATAACCATTACCATCAACAGAAGACATGGGATTAAATACTAGGAGAAGCCTAGTATGAACATTTGTCAGGACCAACATCGAATGAAAACGACCCCCTGAAGAATGAAGTAGAGCCCTGAGAGCCAGTGAAAAAAAAAGGTTAGAACCCCACGAATGACCACCTTCCAAGGACTCAAAATCATCCATGAGAACCAGTGACCAACTAGGGGTAGAAACCCTCCCAAGTACCAAATTAGAATGATTCATAACCATAGTGAGTAGACCGCAGAAAAGGAGGAATTATCATGAATTAAATTGAATGCCCAACCCCTTAACATAAATCCTCAAGAGTGCAAGAAGATATGCATAACATTCTTCAGGATGCACCATCATCCACCTATCAGCTAAGAATTATTATTATTTTATTTCCCAAGTGATATCGTTACTGTTATTGACTCCATAAGCCCCTAAAAGGCACTGATTTCTGCACTCTTGTGGATGAATGAGACCAAACAAACTTTCAAACCATTTTCTTGAAACTCTCACTAACACTAACAGTCATACTGCTACTGCTATAATTGTTGTTACAACCTTTATTTAACAGCCTTAATCAGCATACTAACCCCTAAAACTAACCCAAAAATTTACACTAGCCTAGGTGCTATCATCCCAAGGCTCTAGTCTTCCTTTTGCTATTGCTCTAAGTGCAAAATTCTGAAGTTGTTTAAGGTTGTTGCTGCTGTTGTAACTACTGTTACAGCCATCATTGCAGCCCCTCAACAGCCCTTAAATTGTCCATAAAACCACCCATCATTTTTATTAGGCAAGTTGCTATCAACATATACTAAAGTGTTTGTCTAAATTGCCTAAACCAAATACTTTTCTGAAGTGGTTTTGCTATTGTCATCTTTATTTATGTGTTGATGTTACAAGTTCTTTGACATCCTATTCAAGTTACTTATTGACTTGTTTTAAATCTTGAAATTGTGAGCGACAAAGTACTATCAAACTTGCAAAGTATTTATAACATTTTTTGTCATCATAGCTTGCAATTTCTAGACATATTTGTTGTTGCTATACATTTCATCTTTTAGTGTTTCAATAGTATATTTATATCTTGAATTCATTAATTTGAAACATTGATATCATTGGTTATCATTAACATTTGTTGTTTCATTAGTAAGGGGCATGTATCATTCACCTTGAATTTCCCTTAAACCCCAAAAAATATCAAGTGACTTCTTCCTTTTGAGTGACCTAGAGAGAAGGGTGGGTTTTACCTTTGTCTCATCTCCCTTCATCAATCAACTAGGTCTTGGGACGTCTCCCTTGGAGTTAGTTTCTTCTCCTCCTAAATAGAAAGAGGTATCCTATTGGGGTGACAGTGATAGGACTACCTCTATGTTACGTCAATCTAGGCCTACTTGCCTTTAGGCTTTAGGCAAGTATAGATTGTGCGATAACAATATACATGAAGAGATTTCAATCAGCATGATGTGCCACAGGTTTCAAGTTAAAATCAACAATTAATATCACATGTGCTAGTTGAAAATTTAATTCAAAAATCATAGTCTATATGAAATTGCATCTTTATTTTACATAGTGTATAATGCTCGTGGTGAAATTGTTTATGGAATGGAATTGATAATGTTGATCATGGTGTGGAGCTATTCGGCAGAAAAACACAATCATCACTATCTTTTGACACTGGAGAATACTGTGCAGCAAGCTTCTCCCTAGAGAAACTAATGGTGGCTGGTGTTATTGAAGAGAATGTGAGTATACGCCGAACGTTGAATGGTAGTAGTGCCTAAATCAATGTGTATATTCTGTTGAAATATAGCACGACAATTTGAATGGCTATGATACAACTTTGTTGCTGAAGGAATAGCGAGAGGATAATTTCCAAAACGAGAGGGGCACGTGCCGATGAATTTGACGGTGTTATGAGAGCATGCGGTTCAATATTTATGGGCGACAATACAACTTTGTTCCTTACATTTTAAAAACAATTTTCTTTCTTTGAAAATTAGAGCAACATTGTCTTTGCAAATTAGAAGCAACATTAAAATAGAAATCACGGTTTCTTTTATCCTAAGACGCTACAGGATTCAAAATTGCAACGTCTATGTGGCGAAGATTGTGGACGGAACTAAAGGAAAGGAAGCAACAAAGTGCACGATTTATTGGTAAAATTTTCGACAAGTTTGTGCTAATTTGTAGCTAGTTCAATAACTTCTATATTGAAAGAATAGTCGGTTTGAATTAGCTTGCATAGAAGATCCTTACGTAAATCTTGCATAGAAGGAATGGTTCAAATGGTTAAAATGAAATCTTTCTAAAGTAATTCTCATGGGTTCAAAACCTATTGATAATACGCAAAAAACCTATCGATAAGATGCACAACATTTTTTTTATGTGTTGTCAAAGAATTAGAGAAGGGTTATATAATTATGTTTATGATATGGTGCTCATATCCTTTTGCAACTTTGTAAGGGAGTTATAAGGGTAACACTTGTATTGTTTTCTTGGAATTTCGAAGTTATAAGGTTGAAAAAATTATATGGAGTTAGAAGGGATTTTCCCCATTCTAATTGATCATAAGGAGTTATAAGGTGTTTTTGTGCAAATCAAATTATATTTAAAAAATGAAGGAATTTTCATCATAAGGAGTTATAAGGTGTTTTTTTGTGCTTTTCTGTAAATGCGTCATAAGGGTTCTTGCACAAATTGTTTTTTGGAGTTATAAGGATTTTTTTGCAAAATTGTACTTGGTGTAATAAGGAGTTTTTGGAAGTTATAAGGGGTCCAACATATTTAATAAAATTGATTTTTTGTCTCACGTCCTAGACCCGCCTGAAATTGAATAAGGGGGTCTTAGGATCTTTGTGTGTGCCTTCGTCACTATTTGCGTTTTGTCGTCATGGTGGTTTCATTTCATTATCTTGCATTTTTTGGCACTCATATGCAACGAAGGAAATAAAACAGATCCACTCACGCAAAGAAGGCCATAAATACAAAATACACAATCAATCTCATCTCAAGAAGGCAAACAAATAGACATCCACATATTTTACAGTAGGTCTCTTGAACTTGTAGTTTGTAACATCAACAAGACAAGTTTCTTGCACTTATAATTCGTAAAGTTTTTTGTGCAAGAGTTTGGAGTATTTTTGCTTCTTTTGAAAACATTGTATGGTCTTTTTCCAAAGACACCATTGAGTTATGCCCATTATACAACCCGCTTAAAATTTAATAAAGGGGTCTAAACAAGAGTCAGAAGTTGTGTACATAAAACCCGCCTGGAATTGAATAAGGGGGTTTCCAAAAATTGGTCATACAAGTTTGCAAAAGTTTTCTTGCATATTCCACACACTTCATAAATGGCTAGGATTGAAGCAATGTTTACTCTACTACACACATGAATCAACTCCACTTCTGAATCTACAAATTCAATGAACAAAAACACTCACTACAATGCTCACCTACTTACAAGTCATGCACAGGAAGGTTGCTATGTTTAAACTTCAAAACACATTGTTATTTGATGAATTGTCTTCTTCGACATCAACATTTTGATCTCATATTTCTTCAGCATGATCCATTGTTTGGATTACCTATTGATAGTGAACAAGAGGGCCTTGAGCATGTTCCAACTATGCCTCAAATCCGAGAATTTGATGCAAACGTTAAACCAGATGAGTCGGATAAGAGACGACGACACTAAGGAGAATAATGAACTTAAGAGAAATGGTGATGAGTTAGATAAAGTCACTGAAAAGACAGAGAATGACATCATGACATATACAACTAAGGATAAGCTTAAGGATGATGCAACTAAAATTGTTAGACCTTGGGAAGAAATGCAGCTAAAAAGGAATCAATATGGCTTAGGATATGAAAAAGATGTTGACAACCTTTTTCATATTCCTAATTATTGCACACTAATTACATTTGTGAGCAGTGGTTTTTCACATAATGATAAGGAACATGTGTTGAATGTTGAACATGTACATGATGTTGCTACAATTAGAGATGATCGGGATGGTGATGACGTTGTAGATGTTGGTGCAGTTAAGGATGATCAAGATGCTAATGTAGTTGTTGAGGATGCTAATGTTTCTACAACTATTACAGATTTGTATGATCATGATGATCAATTGGACGAAGAACCCATACAATTTCAACACTGTCACCAGTTTGTCCATGATGAGTCAAATTGTTTTGATCTTCACCCATGCATTTTTTGTGGGAAGACCAATCCCCTCTCAGAAAGGTGTCAGAAGAGAAAGAAAATTCAATGGAAACATATACATTTTGAATGGTTAGGGAATTGTCGTTGGAGTTTAGAAGCCAAGTTATTGGAGTAGTCTAATCGACGGGTTCATGCACAATTTCAACCATGTTTATGAGGAACAATTTCTATAGTGGATGGTTATGAGTGCTTTGGATTTGATGATTTGAGGGAAAGATCGGGGCCCGCTTGAGTTTTGTCTTTTAAGTTGAAGATTGAGTCTTTCGACTCTACTCAAAGACATTTTGATTACCCCTTTTCACTTTTAGGGGGGTATATATGATAATATATACTTCTCACCTTTCAGTTGACAGGGGGGAACTTAGAGATGACATGTTAGAATTCAAGTTTCAAAGTCTACCTTGATGGTTTGCAGTTCATTCAGGACAATGTTTTTGAGGATGATGATGATTGATTCAGGATACATGATACATAATCGATGGTTTAGACATCGATCATTACTGGGATTGATTTTGCAGATGGATGATGGATTCAGGATTGTGGATGCATTTATTCAGGATAACTATATTCTATAATTGATGATGGATTTGATGATTTGGATTTGGATTGGTCAGTTTGAACTTCAGAAGACTTCCCCCGAGACATTTCAGCACTTGGCAGTTTTGACAGATTCAGGTTTTTGATGGATATTGGATGGATAGATGACTTTCCACATTTTGGCATTTGATGGATTTCAGTCACCTTGTGACTTTGATGGTGGTTCGACATTTCAACACCTTGATGACAGTTCAACATTTTGATCGACAATTCGGATTTGCGATAGTACTAGCGATTCACCCGGTTTACTACCCACAAGATTTTTATGGACACAAGATTTTATGGATACAGGGTTCAGATGCCTTTCGACATTTTTTTATCAACTGGATTATTGACAGTTTTTTTAGTGTGTCGATTTCTGAGAGCAATTTGTGAACTTATTTGTTCACTTGATAGTCTTTAGACTTTAAAGGGATGGCCTTGTTTCTTTTGCATTTGTGCTTGGCACATTCAGGATTGTCGGGCATTTTCAGGACTTGGGATGTGTTGGACATGTAGCCAATTCACTTCAAATCAGAGTTTTCTCTCATTGGTTTTGGGTTCACTTCAGTAAACACCTACAAGTTGTCTAGCTCATTTGTTACAAAATGAGTTTTTTAGACTTGGTTTCAACATCCACCTTTGGCAGTTTTTTCAGGCAAATCTTCTTCGACACTCATGATATTTCAGACCATGAGTTACAGGTTGAAGACTTATCAAATTTTGCACTAGTCCTTGTTGTTGAGTTGATACATTTGTACAGACTTAAGATTAAGGGGGGGTTGTTAGAAATATTGTACTAATCTTAATGTCTTAAACCACTTTATGTTTACTTGAGGATATAGTTGTTATCCTTGGTAAACATACACTTAGTTATGTGTACTGTTATTGGTGGTTACTTATTTATGTACTATATATATGTACATTATGTTAATGAAAGTTGGTTCAACTTGGTACCTTCTCCGCCATATTATGAGTTATTGATCTTCTTGACTATTTTCTTGCTCTGTATTTTTATCACCTAAATCGAAGGTACAATGAAATTTAATGGTTTAAAACTGCGCATGTGTGAACTTGGAGCTAGTATGAATATTGAATATGGTTTGAAGCGTGGCACCATCTATGGGAACCTTTGAAGCATGGCACCATCTCGAAACTCGAAACCTCTGTGGGAACCTCCAAAGCATGGCATATTATGTGTGAACCTCTCAAGCATAGTGCACCCCCAGATTTGAACCGACGTCCAAGGTAACCTCAAAGCCTATTGGAGGGATGAAAAAACTCTAATTCTCTTCCCGTTGAGGCAGTAATTAAAGGAAAGCTTGACTAGATCCAAGACGAATAAATCACAAAATTCTAATGTGGATCCCTAGCTCTTCAAATTCAAGGCAAGTTGATAAGTAGTGGTCCATTCAAAAAGGTGCCATTCACTTGGCTCACCTTAATCGGGCCTCCCTATGGTCCCAATCTGAATGCTTGTCGCGTTGACTATGCAAAGGATTGGAGGGCTTGACCATTCCTTCAAATTTGGAAGCCAATTATCCAGGGAGATTCGAGGGCCGATGAACCACCCATTGTGAACAACGTAAGGAAAGTTGAATGGTGCAAGGGTTTCATTACTACAGTTGCTTCATATCAAAGGTGCAAGTAGTGGATCGATTTTGGAAGCAATTTAAGGAGTTCAAGGTATCTTACTCACTGTGTGCAGAACTTATATTTCTTATTTCAGAGGGGACAAATATTTGGGTTTACAATTGTTCACTTATTTTCAAAATTTACATTTCCACAACAACTTGTTTTTGGATTGTAAGCATGGAAATGCCATTAGATAAATACTCTAGTTTCAGTTTCCACACTTGTAAAGTAAAAATTCAAATGCAACTAATGAACAAATCCGTATGGGGAATAGTAAAAGGGACTGAGCCAGCGCCGAGAGATCCAATTAAATCACTGGAATGGAAAATAAGAGATGATAAGGCCAAAGCCATTATTGGACTTACTCTCGTAGATTCAAAGTTACATCACATAGAACTGGAGAAATCATCCAAGGAAATTTGGGATACGCTGAAATCATTGTCTGGAGCACAAGCGATGAATGAAGAGTTTTCTTTGAAGCTACAATTATTCAGTTTTAAGATGTCAACTAAAATCACTATGTCTATTCAAATAAAAAAATATGAGATCTATTCTCAGATAGCTAGCAAAGGTCAAGGCTATGGTAGATGAAGAGGATGCCAAAGCCATTCTATTAAATAGTCTACCGTCTAAATACAACAATGTTATTTTACTCTAAGCTAATTGCCTTCTCCAAGTCTAGAAGATATGATTGTTGCACTCTTAGCTAAAGAAAAGATATCCATTGTAGGAGATACAAAAGGTGATAATCAATCTAAGATGGCATTCTATTCAAGAAATGATCGTAATTGATCAACTAAAGACAAGAAGGAGATAAAATGTTACTACTGCAGAAAAATGGGTCACATAACAATTAATTGTAAAATATGTGCCAATGACATTCTTAAAGGGAAGCTTAAAGAATCGGTAAATATAGCTCTTACTGAAGATTCCATCGGATACAGACAATGAAGAAAACTTTGTCGAAGAATTCACATTTTAAGAAGGCCTACACTTTGAAGACTAT
Source organism: Picea glauca (assembly GCA_000966675.3). NCBI lineage: Eukaryota > Viridiplantae > Streptophyta > Pinopsida > Pinales > Pinaceae > Picea > Picea glauca. The sequence continues at coordinate 852,362 of JZKD02S0342754.1, forward strand.
GAGGAATGCAGTGGAAGACATATAGATGTTCAATAGTCCAAGATGCTTGTGGATTGAAGAAACTATACCTCATTGGAGTTATGAGACATGCATGTGGGGATTGTTGTCCAATAGTTCATGGGAGATCTGGGATCTGGAAGTTTGAAATCATACATTTACAAGGGTTATGAGACATTTCAAGTGCTAATGATGTCCAATGGTGTAGGTAAATTTGGATCACAACTATGAGACTACACCTTTCAATGGAATAGGGAGTAACTTGAAGGAGTCTTATTGATCCAAACATTGTTTTCAAAGATGAAGCTTAGAAAGAATGTTTGGTTCTATTTTTTAGTTGTGTCAATGTGTGCTTTCAGTAAGTTTTGTTTTCAGTGATGTAAGCCTTAAGAGGGGTTGTTAGATTATAAGGCTTACTTATGTAATAATATCAAGTTGTTAGGCATTAAGTTATTGTTGGATGATGATTGAGATAATCACTCAACCACCTCCTCTTGAATAAAAAGTAGTTAGATATTATAACCATTTGCAATCTCTATAAAAGTGCATACACTATTGTAATGATGAACTGGAGCTAATATTGAATATATTCTTTTAGTTCCTCTCATTGTTCATTCTTCATTGCGTTATCATTGTGCCTCCCTTAATTATCACAAGACGATACAAATTATCGCCCTTCTAATATATGGCCCGCTTTAAGATACAATTTTGAGTTTTTTAACCTCATTTTGGAAAAGTTACTAAGGGGGATTGAGCTATGAGGATACTATGACCATTTTCCATCAAGAAAACAAGGGGAAATTTGTAGTTTTCATTGCCATCAACTAAGCATTTGTGGAATGGGGATTTACTCCAATCTACCATATCCATATTCCTAGGTATGTAGAAAAAATTATGTCTTTATTTTCTTTTCTTTTTTCAAGTTTTAATATAGGGTTTGCAATGTCCATTACATATGCCTCTTCTTTCCCCTTTTAATGGGAGATTTAACATCTATGTAGCTATGATGTTTTAATTGCAACATTCTTTAATTTTTTTGTGGATCTGGATTCTAAATTTCCCCATTTGTTCCATGCCATAGGTTTAAATTTTAAAATTTTAATTAGTGCTCTACAAAATGGCAAAGCCATTAGACCCAATGTGGGAGTCATAATAGAACAAAGTTGAGCTGCAAGCTATGTGGAATGGAAATGCTTGGCGGAATCAACTGATTGAAATACCACCTTGCCAAAACTCCAAGACATGAAGTGGATATTTTCCTTGTAGCTACCCTAGATGTTGTCCTTATTGCAAAGAAATCAATTCTTGAAATTGCTAGAAAGAAAGACTAGAGGGAAGAATTGAGGAAGCGCATGGGAACCACAAGCTTCTCAGGGGAAAGGGAAACACAATCCTCTGCCACATCTTCTTAGTGCATTATGATTATCCTTATAGTATCTAGATGCCTCATGATGATCATCTCATGAGATACATTTATTTTTGTTTTGATGTGATTTTGTATTTTCTTGTCGAAACTTATGACTCGAGACAGATATCATATTTCAATATCGATAATTGATGTACCACTTGACATCTTATACATCTTATATATCAGTTTTATTTTCATATTTATGTAGAAATGTGTTTGCTTGGTGGTGTTGTTGCTTTAGATGTTTAAAAAATAAAAAATAAAAATGATTGTTTTTCTATTTTTGTAAGTTTCCCGATAATTTCCATATTTTCCTTGATATTGCCGATAATTTATTTTCCAAACCCCCGACAATAAATTCCTGATAACAATAAATGTAGCATTTCTCTAGTTACATTTACGAAATTTGGGACAACAAGGGAAAGGGCCTTTGTAGCTTGTACATTTCAGCCTCATTTGCCATCGTTTCCATCATTAGGATCGCCTCCCATTTGAGCCTTGATTTGACCCCATGCGCCCAATGGTAAAACACTAGCCTCTAGTCTTTCCATCCACTTTATTTACTAAACTCATAAAAACTTGTTTTCCTAAAACCATCTCTTCATTTGACCTTGGACTTTATTGCACAAGTTCTGGCAATCCTATTATAGGGAAGCCCCCCTTGAGCTAGAGGAGAGCTGACCTAAAGTGAAGAAGAGGGTTGGTGAGGTGATAGTGGCCTCCCTCTTAGTTTCTCCAAATCCTTGCTTGAGATTTAGGTCTTTATCTCAAGAAGTGAAGATTTAGGTGATAACAGTTCCATTCGATCCCTTCACTCTTTCATGAATCTCAAGACTTATTCCATCCATTCAGGAGGGCTCACTTGTTATCAAACCATTACTATCTACTTGCACAAATGAAAAAGTTTTCATTGGAAACATTATTTATATTTGTATACCATTAAATGAAGCCAATTAAGCATTAAGTTACAAGGAATGATTGAATTATCTATGGAGAATCAAAGTCAAACCATGCAGTTGACCAAAATTAATGTTGCATGGCACATCAATTTTATATCTCGCATAGTCTATGCAAGTATTCATTTCATACTTGCGCAATCTTTCTATACATCACCAATGCATTAAATTACGTGATTTGTTTGTTTCCATGCACACTCAAAGATCAGAAAAGGCTGAAAAGCTTGTGTTTTCACTAATAGTGATAAAATATTGGAGCTTAAAAGGCAATTACACGACCTAACTTGGGAAACATCTTCACTTCCCATGCATGACATTCTCCAAAGAAAACGTATAAATACAAGGATATCTCAAGAGTTTAATGAATGTAAGGTTATGTTGCACAAGTATAACCAAGGATTCAATCATCTGCTAATTCCAACTTCATTACATCTCATTGGTATTGACATTGAGCATTTTCTTCTCTCACTAAGGAGAAAGTATCTTCCAATTACCACCACATTCCAACGAGAAAGCATCAAAGAGGACAAGACTCACCCAAAGAGGAACATTGAAGGTCATCTTCATGGTTACTCCTAAGTGATGTCGTTCTTTTTTTAATATAAATTTCATCCCCACTTTTAATTAATGTAAAGTTTTGGGCCCTCTTTCCCCCAACTAGAATATGCATTGTTATGGTTATTTCATTTTTGCATTGATTTGATTTTTAACTTATTGATGGTGTGAGATATTTTGTAGTGTTATTTGTTGGTGTGACATTTATTACAAGATTATCAAGGAGGTTCTAGTGTGAAGTGTCAATTTTCACATACAATTCTATTTGACTAATTTCAAATCTGAAAATTACTTCATAGTGATCAAACAGTAAACCCTAGTTGTTATCACTGAACAATTTTACACTGAAATTATGATAAAAAAATTAAAGCAGTGGAATCAACGAGATCTGAGATAAATCTTCCACACACTTGAGACAAAAAAAATTGTTCTGTAAATGTCAAATTCATAATTTTTCTAAAGGAAAAATCATCCTTCTCCACAGTGACAAAATCACCAAAAAATCAGGACAATCTAGTCCTCTTCAGCAAATACAAAATCAACAAATTACTTGGAAAAATCCTCTGCCCACAAATCTGCTACAGACACCTGTACGACCTACTGACGTTATCCTGTACGGACTACTAAAACTGTCCATAAAATCCACATGTGCGGATTGTACCTGCTCCACACGTGCAGACTGTCACATGAGTGACTGTACAGACTGTCTGTATAGTTTTGTTCACACGTGTGACCTGTATGACTTCTTCACACGTGCGGTTGTACTCCTTCCTCACACGTGCAACCTGCTGCTTCTCTCTCCTCACACATGTGGCCTCTCTTGGTTGAAACAAAAGCCTTCCTTGATTGAGAACATAAAAAAAATCCTCCAAGAAACCCTAGGCCAGATTTGTCACAATTGCAGAATTTCCCTTGCTGAAATTTCCAAGCTCCCAACATAAGTGTACTCTCACTTATGCTAACTCCATAATGACACAAAGAGATTTGGCACAATCTTTCCCCTCCTTATATAGGAATCTTATGGGTGAGTTTAGGAACCCTTCTAAAATCAACAATTAATTAGAATATTTTATTCCTCTTTGTGAGTGTTAAACCCCAACACAAGCCCACAAAGCCCATCATCAAGCTCATGAGGCCCTAGCCTCATCCCAAGGGAATTTTCACAGAAACAAAGGTGTAATCTGGTGCCAACGAAGATTCCCACATGCCTGACACCATGGCCCCTTGTGGGAATGTCTCTTGATGCTACAAAAGCATCAACACTCCCTCTTAGTGAAGGATACATTCCATCCTCCATCTAGGAAGTACCTTTGTCTCCCATACGGGGTCTGCTACGATAGTTGCACTCTAATCCTCCTGACTAGTTGCTCCCTCTGTCACCAAAGCAAATCCTGCTCTCCAATACTCCTGACTGGCTGCTCCCTCGGTCATTGAAGCAAATCCTGTTCTAACAAATGGGTCCTCCATGGATGATACACTACTCTTAAAAGCCTCCTACTTCAGAGCCTCATATCTGGCCTCGTCAGCCCATGACACCTTATTGGAAGATTCCTCTCTTCCATCTATACCTGAAGGTAGACTTCCTATGGAAGAGTGATTCTCCCTCTGAGCTTGCTGACCCCTATGAAGTACAACTTCCTCTGAATAGTCCTGGGAGGTTGCTCCTCTCCACTGGATCCCGAGGGATAACTCCCTCTAAACTCTAGCTCCCTCTGAGTCTATGCCACTGGTGGGGAGATATTTTCTCCCTCTGAACCTACACCATTGGTGGAGTTATCTGCTCCTCCTCATCCATCTCTATGCTACCACTGGCCACAACTCGCATAGGTTGGCCCCTTAACCTATATAGGTTGCCCTCTCTAACTCCAAGAACCACTATTGATCTAAAGCTAGGTCCTTTGGGCACAAATAATACTTTCCCATAGCAAAACAATAAATGGTATTCCTTCTTCTCAATCTGCAAGACTGAGAATAGACTCCTCCTGAGTTCTGGCACCCACAACACATTTGACACTCTCAACACCTCACTCGAATCCAACCAGAATGATATTGTACCAGATCCTTGTACTACATGCTTGGTCACCATACCAAGTTCTACATACAAATCTGGGCCAGTCTTTGTGAAGTTGTCAAACAACTCTTGTGCACCTATCATATGGAAAGAGACTCTTCTATCCACCAACCAAGTCCCGCTACTAGAAACTGTACCTGAAAGGGCGGAGACCAACAAGATCTCCCTTTGAAACCTGTCTGTAACCTCATCAACCTTTGTTGTTGATGCTTGTTGTCTTCTTCCCTTTCCCTTCTGTTATAATTAGGGAAAAAATAGAAAAACAATGATGCTTTTAATTTCTGTTCACTAGATCAACACATAAGAGAAAAGATATAAATAGGTATAAATTAAATTCTGAATATAAACAAAATTTATGAGTGTAAAAACAAACCTTTAGCTTACCTCCTGGTCAATGAAGGATGTACCTGTCACAAGTGTGGATGTAGACCTCTAGAATATTCTCAGAAAATTAGTTTAGGTTCATGGATCAAACCTCTAGGGTTTGATCTCTGTCATATGGATTGAAAGACAATTTTTCCAAGGTATAGACCGCCAAAAGATGGCGTCCACAAGTTGAGACAACAAAAGCATCACAAAGGAAAACAACAGGACCTTCAAGAAGAGAACAACAATACCCTCCACAACTGAAACAATAAAACCCTCCAAATAAACAAAGAAAGCACAAGGATAATTATGGACAACAAATAGAATACCCCACAGGAGCCCTAACAACCCTAGCGACAGCCTAGAGGAGAGGCCATGACTCTCACACATCAAACTGGCAGCTCAGAAAAGGGGCCCCGACACCTGTACTTAGGTCCGTGGCTCTTGTAGACAGGTCCAACAGCCAAAGGAGGTACCTCATCTCAAGTAGACAGGTCTGAAAGCCAAAGGAGGCACCAATGACACTTCATACACCAACAGATAGAAGATGAAGATCCCAACCAACACCAAGACCAAGCAAATAACTCAGATATGAAACTAATAAACCAAAAGGAGAGGTTGCACCAACACAAGGAGAGAGTAACCGAGGTAGCCGCATCAAAGGAAGATTGAGAGTGAGTGTGTATAATGAAATGCTAGAGGGTAGGGTTCTTTTTAATAGCTAGGGAGAGGGGTTAGGGCTAAAATAAAATATAATTAAATATTGACAATTAATTAATATAAATATTAACTAAATGTCAATTAATGTTAAAAGTAAATTATAAAAACCCCAATCACATAAAACAAGAGGGAAAGAAAGACAACAAGAGGGAACCTTTTAAGACAAAGTCAAGGGGGGGTCCACAATGAAAAAACATGTCCACATGAGTCTCATAATGACCTATAAACTTTATCACCATTGCATAAGAGGGTACATCAACAATGTGGTCATGTCCATCTTCATAGGCACTCCTAGGTCTCATGGACCATCCCGAGAGAGAGGAAGATGATCACACATCAACACATCTTGGTATTTCACCAAGATGTACCTGGTCAAAGACCAGGTTGCCCTAGAACACATCTGGGGGCCCTAGAACACATCTAGGGTCTTATCCACCAAGGTACAAGACCAAGGATCAACCCATACATTAAGCAAGGGTTCCATGGAACACATCCAGGGGCCCTAGAACAAATCTAGGGACTTATATCAACCACCAAGGAACACATTCAAGGATCAATCCAAGCACCGGGAAATGATTCCTTGGAACACATCCAGGGGCCCTAGAACACATCTAGGGACTTACTGCTTGGTTCAAGACCAAGAACCCCAGTCATATACTGGAAAACCTCACTAGGGTCTTTTTCCATGGCTCTCATTGTTTGGTCTCATACCAAGAAACCCTATGAGTGTGTTGGGGGCCCTAATCCTCAACTAGGGTCTTATGCCATCCTCCCAGAGAATGGCTCTTGCAGCTACACTAATTTCAACACTCCCTCTCAGCAAGAGAGGCATTCTCAACAACACCAAGCTTGTCTCGAAAGTACACAAACTTTGTCAAGGACAGTGGCTTGGTCAAAATATCTGCAGTTTGTTTTGCCGTCAGAACATACTAAATACTGAGAATTTTCTTCTGCACCATGTCCCGAACATAGTGGTATCTCATCTCAATGTGTTTCGATCTTTCATGAACCATCAGATTCTCGGAGATATTTATACAACTCTGGTTATCACAGTGGATGATTGTGGGTTCCAACTTAGCACTGAACAAATCTGAAAGTAGCTTTATTAGCCACACTGCTTCTCTGCTAGCAACACTTGCAACAATGTATTTTTCTTCTGCAATGCTATGGGCTATGGAGCCTTGTTTCCTGATAGACTAGGATATCATAGCTGAACCCAAACTGAAGCAATATCCAGAAGTACTTTTCCGGTCCACTGTACTGCCCATTCAATCTGAATCTGTATATCCATGAAGCATTACACCTCCACTATAAGTGTATCGAAGCCCATAGGTTATAGTCCCCCAAACATATCTCAAAATATGTTTAAAAACAACCATATGAATATGCTTCTGTTCACACATGAGCTGGCTAAGGAAATTCACTGCATAACAAATATCTGGTCTGGTATGTACAAGATACATCAATGACCCAATGATCTGTCGCTATATGGTGGGGTCTTCCAAATCTGTACCTGTAGCTTGGTCTTGTAACTTCTTCAAGTTAGAAATCATCGGTGTGGACATGGACTTACAGTCCAACATGCCAAATCTGCGGAGCACATCAACTGCATACTTGCTCTGTGAGAGAAAGACCTCACTTGGTTTTTTCCACACCTCTAAGCCCAAAAAATAATGCATAAGACCCAAGTCTTTCATTTCAAATTCTGTTGAAAGCTCCCTCTTAGTCTGAGCTATCAATTTTTCCTCTCCTGTGAGGAACAAATCATCCACATATAATACTAAGATAACA
>JZKD02S0342754.1:871371-885585 GCA_000966675.3 Picea glauca
ACAAGCATTTATCCTGGGAAACCCTCAAGGGGAAGAAAACCCAGCAAAACTTCCTTAATATAGATAGCCAATACAATGCCAAGACAATGAACCAAACAACACAAAAATTCCTCTCTCAAGGATGCACCTCTCTTTCTCTTCCTTCTTCCGGCAACTGGTAACTACAGCTTCCTTCAATACTTGTGCACTAGATGAGTGAGCTGAGTGTGTGTCTAAATGAGGCGTTGGCCTCTCTTATTTATACAATTTTGGCACGTGTGGAAGTGTCTCTTCACTGGCAAGGCCGACTTCTTCTTCTGGGTGATTATAACCACCTTTAATATATTCTTGGGCCTCTTTAATATATTTTGGGGCCGACTTCTTATTCTGCCTATTACAATCATGGTTTGACCAATCCGCAAAAGGGGATTTGGTCATTTACAATACCCGACATGATCAATCCACAAAAGGGGATTGATCTAATCAATAATAAATATATTTTATCTTTATCCACAAAAGGGGATAAGAATATTCTTTGCAGTTACACAATATTTTAACAGTACCAACTCGCAGCTCCTCCTAGGTGAAGTCATCCCATAACCTCTCCCAATTAGGGAGTTTCTACCATGCTACAACACCTTTGACAAATATGTCCCACTGCTTGGTGAAGCCATTCAAGGTTGTCCTCACCAGCTCAGTCTCATCCACGGTATCCCTAAGAGCAACCAGTTCATCTATGATCTGAGTAAACTTGGTGAGATATGTAACAACTGACTCTCCCCTATGTAGTCCAAAGTCTAAAAAGGCCCAGCCCCAAGGTCCTATGTTAAAAATGCATATCTAAAGAAAAAGGACTAAGAAAATGAAAGAAACAATGTAAAAAGGTGCTAAGGTGGTAACTCTAAGCCAAGATCCCTCTTAAAAGGCCTACAAGTACAAATAATGAAGATTCTTAGCTCAAAAAGGCTAATTGGACCAGAAAAAGACCTTTTACATCATTAAATATGACTTTAAAGGTCAAAACATAAAGTTCCCCTCTCCCTTTCCATCAATTATTCATCAAATTTACCTATCTCTAACCACAATACCTAGGAAATACCTTTTTTCCTAGGCACTGACACATATAATAGGGGTAAAGTTGTCCCACCATGGTAAACTTAGGCAATTTATAAAATTAACATATTAAGTTGTTGTTAGACGATATTACTTAATGTTTGTTGCCTAATGACTTGTTTTGAAGCTCAATGCATCATTATAGGTGGGCACCCCACATTGAAATCCGTGCACTATGCCTTGAGATCCGTGTCATTGCCTCGAGTTCCGTGTACCTACATTGGGATCCATGTACCTATATTTAGCCATATCTACCTATATTGCAATCCATGTCATTTTTCTTAGGATCCATGGCAACACAGTGGATGATGACAAGTATGCCACACCATCATAGAGGTGTCCACATCAGAACTTTGTACACTTGTCAACATATGGAGCATGCATGAGCCACTTGGAGGAATATTCTCACACATGTGGATGGTTAGAGGTGGTCATGAGGTGATTTTAGCACTTTTTTTAGGGCAGCCAACTTTGGGGGAAGTTATCTTTTGACAAAGTGCCCAGAATTCTGCTAGATCAACACAAATAGATGCAGAATGGCTATGGGATTTCCGAAATGGGGTTATACTAGAAAATCGGGCAAAACTCAACCAAGTTACAATGTTACTAAAATCTATAGTGCGAAAATTATTGCCGCGTTTTGGAGCCCTGCATGTGAACACGTGGAGGGTGCATTTTCTCCCTCTTAGCCACATTGTCTCCTCTCTTTGACTAGTCCACTCAAGTGTTTGAGTTGGTTGAGCTTGCTATTTCATGAGATATTATTTTATTGGCTCAAAATGGTTTTAGACCATGGTATTGAGAGTGCCTCTTGCTTTAGCTCATGGTTTTTCTTGAGCACATTGTATTGGCACGTGGTATTGTACAAGCACTATTAGATTTTTCTTTATTTACAAAGCAGTAGAGTTACCACTGTTCTTTTACTTCTTAACATTAATAGTTATGGTATGTACTGAACAATAAGAGCAACATAAATAATATACAAAAGAACACAAGAGATTTATCCTGGGAAAACCCCAAACAGAGGAAAAACCTAGCAACCTTTCTTAGATTGATTCCGTCCAATATAATCCACCATGAACCAGCTCTTAAGAGCTATAGACAAAGAAGAAACCCTAGCACTAGGCTAGCGCACAAGCTAGTGCTCACAACTACAGCAACAACACCATACAATAGTAGTGCACCTCCTTAGAGAGATAGCTCACAAGCTAGTGCTCACAAATGCAACAACAACACCATACAATAGTAGTGCACCTCCTTAGAGAGATAGCGCACAAGAGAAAAGCCAAGAACCTCCAATACGTCTTCTTTTTCTCCTCAAACTTGCGCTTCCTTCTTCAATGAGAGAGTGAGTGTGTTGTGTGTCAAATGAGCAAGACGTCTCCTCTATTTATAGTCTTCAAGTCACCTTGCCTGGGCCAACTTCTCCTCTGGGGATTCTTATTTTACTTTATTCTTCTTCCTGTGGGCCGACTTCTCTTCTAGGGTGTTCTTCTGTTGTTCAATGGTCTTCCTTGGACTTCTGGAATCTTCTCTTTTAAGAAAGGTTGTCTAGAGGAAAGTTCCTCCCGCAGCTACCAAAACATCAACACTCCCTCTTAGCTAGGGAGGTATATTTCCACAATGTCTTCATCTAGTAGTCCAGTGACTACTCTACAATCAACTAGTAGCACAAAGCTACTTCCATGCCATCGATAGCTCAAATCATCCGTCACAGTCTCCATGACTATGCTGCGATCAACTAGTAGCACACAACTACTCCCAAACAATTTGGTAGTCTCCATGGCAATCAGCTAGTAGCACACAACTACTACAATGCCATCCAATCTGTTGCCAAATCATAGTAGTACACAACTATTGTCTAGTGGTACACAACCACAGCTATAGTAGTACACAACTAATGTCCAGTGATACACAATCACTGCCAATGGTACACAACCACTGTAGTAGCAACCAACTACTGTCCAGTGATACACAACCACTGTCGGTGGTACACAACCACTGTAGTAACACACAATCATTGCCCAGTGATACACAATCACTGCCAATGGTACACAACCATCGTAGTAGCACACAACCACTGTCTAGTGATACACAATCATTGCCAGTGGTACACAACCACCGTAGTAGCACACAGCTATTGTCCAGTGACACACAATCACCGTCATAGTTTCACGACTACGCTCTGATGTTCCTTCTCTCCCTTGCATCCGGCAGTGCATTACCCCCTCAATCACCTCACATAACGAATCTAGGGAACCCTTGGCCAGAGGAGTTAGCTGGCTAGAGGAGAAACATCGCACCTCCCTCTCAACGAGGGTGAACATTCTGCATCACGCCAAGCTTGTCCCTGAAGTACTCATACTTCACTCTAGACAAAGGCTTGGTGAGAATGTTCGCTATCTGCCCATCTGTGGATATGTACTGGAGCTCCACAACTCCTCTCTACACCATGTCTCAAATGTAATGATATGTGATCTCTATGTGCTTTGACTTGTCAGAAAGACAGGATTCTCTGAAACTTTACACAACTTTGATTGTCACAATGTATCAAAGTTGGCTCCAATTCTAGATCAAATATCCCTGCAAGCAACTTCCAAAGCCACACTGCTTCACGGCTTGCAACACTAGCTGCAATATACTCTTCCTCTATTGCACTAAGTGCCACTGATGTTTGCTTCCTTCTTAACCATGAGATCATACCTAATCCCAAACTGAAGCAACATCTGGATGTGCGTTTTTGGTCCATTGCACTCCCTTCCCAGTCAGAGTCTGTATAACCCTGTAGCTTCACAGCTCCATTCGAGACATATCTCAATGCATATCCAATTGTACCACGTAGGTATCTCAACATATGTTTTACTGCCATCCAATGTACATGTCTAGGTTCAACCATGTACTGACTCATGGTGTTTACTGTAAAGCATATGTCCGGTCTAGTATTGACCAGGTACATCAAGGATCCAATCAGTTGTCTGTACATCATGGGATCCACCAAATCTGAAGATGAATCACTCGAGAGCTTCAGATTTATCATCATAAATGTGGCCATGGACTTGCAGTCCATCATCCCGAATCTCTGCAGGATCTCAACAATATATTTTCCTTGGCTAAGGAAAATCTCATCTGGTCTCTGCCACACCTCCAATCCCAAGAAATAATGCATCAGACCTAGATTCTTCATCTCGAACTCTGAAGTGAGCTCCCTCTTGCACCCAACTATGAGATTTTCATCTCCTGTTAAAAACAAGTCATCCACATATAGAACCAAGATTGGCGGGAAACCATTCTCAACCTTGTAGTGAAGGTTGGGATCCGCATCACTCTTGGTAAACCCCAAGCTCATCAGGTAGCTATTTATCCTGGCATACCATGCCCTGGGTGCCTGCTTTAATCTGTACAAATCTTCTTCAGTTTGCACGCATGAGACTCCTTCCCATGAATCACAAACCCTTGTGGTTGTTCTATGTACACTTCTTCCTCAATTACACCATTCAAGAAAGTAGTTTTGACATCCATCTGGTGTAGTTTCCATCCCATCGCAGAAGCAATTGCAATAATTGATTTGATGGAAGAGTACTTTGCTACTGGAGCAAACGTCTCATCATAGTCTTCTCCCTCTTTTTGGGAGAAACCACTAGCTACAAATCTCGCTTTGTACTTCTCTATAATGTCCTCTGCAGCATGCTTGATCTTGTAGATCCACTTGGAAGTCACTATTGACTTTCCTTTTGGTCTCAGAACCACTTCCCACACATCATTCTTCATGATGGATTGATACTCCTCCATCATGGCATCCTTCCATTCCTCCTTCTTAGTAGCTTCTTCAAAGGTGGAAGGTTCTAAATCAATAATTCTGCTCATTGATGCCACATAGATGGAAAAATTGTGTGGTCTCTTGCTCTCTCTAAAGGATCCTTTGGGAGTTGCATGTCCTTCATCTTCCTGCAAGGTGTTCCGGAGCAGAGTTGGTTTCTTCCTAGTGACTGCAACTTCTCTAGGTGGATCTACAGATCTCTCTGACTCTACCATCTCATTCTGAACTTCTAGAATGGGTTCCTCTGGTGTAGAGTCTACCATGATTGTATCCCTTGGAGCCTCCTGCTCCTCTCGATCCTCATCCATTTGAGACTCCCTTGATCTTTTGAAGGCTTCCTCTTCATCAAATGTTACATCCTAGCTGATCTCAATCTATCTCTGCCCTGAAATGTATATTCTGTAGGTTCCCTTCTCCTGAAGATTCCAACTTCGTTCTCTTTTCTTTTGGAACATGTATAAACATTGAACAATAAAAAATCCTCAAGTGACTGACTTCTGGTTTCTTTCCAGTGAACACTTCTTCTGGTGTCTTGTTCCCTAACATTTTGTGAGGACTTATATTCCGAACATACACGGCTATACTGGATGCTTCTACCCATAAATGCATGGGTAAGCCCTGTTCATGGATCATAGCTTTAGTTGCTTCTACAATGGATCTATTCTTTCTTTCTGCAACCCCATTCTGCTGGGGGTTGTAGGGAGTTGTTATCTCCCTCTTAATTCCTGCTTCTCTGCAAAAGTCTTTAAACTCTTTTGAGGTGTACTCACCTCCATTATCATATCTCAAGACTTTAATCTTTTTTTCAGAGAGATTTTCAACTAAAGCCTTGAATTCCTGAAATTTGTCGAAGACTTCATCTTCCGCTTTCAAGAAGTAGATCCACGTCTTTCGAGAATAGTCATCTATGAATAAGAAATAGTATACAAAGTTGCCTAAGGATGGCACCATCATTTGTCCACATCCATCGGAGTGTATGATGTCCAAGATCCCCTTGGACCTGTTGTAACTGCGTGTAAAGCTTCCCTTGACATTCTTGCCAAGTGTGCAACCTTTGCATACTCCATCATGTTCTACCTAAATGTCTGGTAGACCTGTAACCATCTTGCTCAATATTGGTATCGCTCTATAGTTTATGTGAGCAAGTCTTCGGTGCCATAGCTCACTAGAGCTCACATTGTTATGTACAAGGGCTTGTTCTTGGTGTCCCTTCAATTTATACAATCCTCCCTCTCGAACACCAATCACGGTAGCTTTATCTATGCTTGAATTCTTGGGCCATAGAAGAACTTGGCCATCCACGAAAGCTACCTTTATCTTCTAAAGCATAGATGGAAAGTAGATTCTTCTTCAAGCCTTGTACAAATAAAATATCTTTAATTGAAAGAGGGTTACATGAGTCAAGTTGTAGGGAGGCTTCTCCAACGCCTTTGACTGCATGTCTAGAATCATCCCCAAGCTCCACTTGAAAGGATGAACTCTTTTCTGTTAAGTTTGAAAGAGAATTTCTGAATCCGGTCATGTGCTTGGAAGCACCGCTATCTATAAGCCAAGTATCACTCCCTTGAGTGATAGTTCCTGTGAGTGCTGAGACAAATACAAATTCTTCATCCTTTGACTTGTGCTCTTCAGCGTTGGTTGCATGTGCATGGTGCTTCTTCTTTCCCTTTTCATGTCTAAGAGGACATTGTGCAGCATAATGTCCAATCTTCTTGCAGTTGTAGCATCTAATCTTTGATGCATCCTTCTTGTAGCATGGTTTCTTAGACTTCTTCGGACTACCTTCTTCCCTTTCTTTCCTTTTCTTCACTTGAGCAGCAAGGGCTTGATTTTCATTATCATTTGTCTACTCTGAATTGGATATTAATCTGGATTCCTCTTGGGTACAATTTGACCATAACTTGTCAAACTTGGGCAATTTGCTTCTAGCGCAAATACTTTGAACGAATGGATCCCAAGAGGAAGGAAATCCATTGAGTGTAGTAGTCACAAGTTCAACGTCATCTACTAGGTCTCCAATAGCTGCTAACTAGTCCTTGATCTGCGAGATCCTCATAAAATAATTGGCGATTGTTTATGACTTGTTCATTGTCACGTTTCTGAGTTGATGCCTTAGAGTAAGCTTCCGGATGGTATTCTTACTTTCATAAAGTTTGGTTAGGGCATCAAACATTTCCTTTGATGACTTCAGTTCTGATACATTAGGTATCAGATGGTATTTTATTGAGTCTGTCAAGATCCTCTTGGCCTTGACTTCATTCTTCCTGAACTTTGCTTTGGCTTATTCATCTTCAGGTTCTGGAAGTACCTGCTTGACATGATTCAATAGCTCATTCTCTTCTAGAATAAGGAGAACTCTATGCTTCCAGGATCTAAAGTTATCTGCTCCATTCAATCTATCTTCAACTTCATACTGGTTGACATTTTCGTCGGTAGAAACCCTAGATATAAGAAATTTCAAATTTTTGATCTTTCACGGAACTGCAACTAGAGTTTTGCAAGGGGTGCGCTAGGGTAGGGCGAACTGCTCTATGGTGAAAATAGTCCCAACGCCTTGGAAGTAGTGCTCAACGAGCTTAACAAAGTATTCTAATGCAGCGGCAAGGTACTGTTGCAAACGATCTTCCTTCCAGTGGTCAAACTGTTCTAAAGGTAACCAACTCTGATTCCATGTTGGATTTTTCTTTATTTACAGAGCAGTAGAGTTACCAGTGTTCTTTTACTTCTTCACATTAACAGTTATGGTATGTACTGAACAATAAGAGCAGCATAAACAAGATACAAAAGAACACAAGATTTATCCTAGGAAAACCCCAAATGGGGGAAAACCCCAACAACCTTTCTTAGATAGATTCAGTCCAATATAATCCACCATGAACCAACTCTTAAGAGCTATAGACAAAGAAGAAACCCTAGCACTAGGCTAGCGCACAAGCTAGTGTTCACAACTGCAGCAGCGACACCATATAATAGGTAGCGCACCTCCTTAGAGAGATAGTGCAAAAGAGAAAAGCCACCACAAAGAATAACCAAGAACCTCCATTGCGTCTTCTTCTTCTCCTTAGACTTGCGCCTCCTTCTTCAATGAGAGAGTGAGTGTGTTGTGTGTCAAATGAGCAAGACGTCTCCTCTATTTATAGTCTTCGAGTCACCTTGCCTAGGCCAACTTCTCCTCTGGGGATTCTTATTTTACTTTATTCTTCTCCCTGTGGGACAACTTCTCTTTTGGGGTGTTCTTCTGTTGTTCAATGGTCTTCCTTGGACTTCTAAAATCTTCTTCTCTTCTAAGAAAGGTTGTCTAGAGGAAAGTTCTTCTTGCGGCTACCAAAACATCAACAAACACATGGTTTGTTACTCATGGTTTTGTGAGGTGCATTATCTATATAAGGAGGGTTGCTCTCTCATTTGTTATGGTTGGAAATAAAGAGGAAGAACTACTTGCTACTTGTGTTGTGAGATCTTTTATCTTGAGTAATGTTCTAGGGTTTTATTAAAGAGATTTGAGTTGCAAGCCTTATTGAGGAAGGAGCTATCACAAGGGAAGATATTGCATGTGAGGTATGAATTGCATTTCTATTTCACTTCTTTATTGAATTTTAAGCTAGATTTCTAGTATTAGAGGTGAATATCCTAGGGTTTCATTTCTTTACTCTAGATCTAGTGCATGGTTCATTTTTTGATACTTAGGTTGATTTCTATAGAATTAATCTCCCTCTAATCTTTGCAATATTTCATAATATTTTAAATTTGATGCTCTTCTAAGTATTCTATATGATATTTGGGGACTTCAACAACTAGTTCAAGGGGACAATTGCCAAGGGTTTCTAGACCCCATAGCCCAATGGTAAGTGACCATTTAATTTGCATGTTTCAGCCATCTCTTTAAGATTTCCTTTTCCGTTTTGTTGCAATTAAGCAATCTAGGTTTTCTTCAAAGTTATATTTTCAAACTAAGATAGCTTCCACTCAAGTTTTGAGCTAACCCTTGCTTAGAGTTTCCATCAACTTGATTTTTATGCAGGTTGATCCCTTTATTCTTGGTTCTTGATGCTAATCGGCCTAGTTATTGGTGTGATCTAATTCAATTTTATGTTATTAACACACAGATCTACACCTAAACTCACTAAATTAAATCACTGGTCAAAGGAATCTGAATGCATGATTAAATTGGTGATGGTATAATAATCATTTATTTCATATGATGTTAAGGAGACTAACAACTTGATCTTAACCTTCACATTTGAACAACAATTCAATATTTTTGTGCTCTTAACTCCATTATACAGCAAATCAATGCTCTATTTGAAGGAACGACCAGCTCTTTAAGCAAAACACTTTAAGTCTTTTATCAGTTTTCATTCATGGTTTTAAATCTGTGGTTGAGGGTTTAATATTTGGATTTTTTCTTTGATACAACATTTAATATGTGAATGGATCTGTGCATGAATAATTGAGCTGTCTACATTGCTTGGCTTCTTAAATTATTTACTGCTGTCATACATTTCAGCACTATGTCTTTAACAACAGTCCATTACATTTCATAACTCCTTCAGCATTTTCTATTTGGGATATTAATACTTTACATTCGCTGAATTCACTCTTATTTTGATGATAAATGGACTCATTGAATGGACTGTTATTTCATTTTGAATGCTGATCACAATTCAAGCTTAAGACTGTTTGTTTCATGGACAGACTTTGATGTTTTTTTTTGCTGGTATACATCTACTTTTTCAAAACTGTTAATTTAACAGCTGGCACATACTTTTTCATGCAAGCACTCATTTGGTAAATGATTTCATGACATTTGAACACAAATTTACATGCTTTTAGTGAATGGAATGTGATCAATATCTTGCTGTCCAGAGAATTTGTAAACACATTGTGAATCTCTCTAAGTGAGCAACATTTGGCACTACAACTTTTATCATTTAAGCTTATTGGATGTGAAGGAATATTTCAAAAAATGATAAACCTTCTAAGTTTATGGTGATTAACTTAAATTTCAGTATCAACATTAATTGTGACACTCACATTGGTCACCATTATTTCACTTTCCAATATTGATATAAATGACACAATTTTTATGATAATGGCCTCTCATGTGGTTGAATAAGAATTTGGGATCTAATCAATGGGGGTTTCATAGGTTGCTTGCATTTGTACTTCAACATGTACCAATATACATTGGACATCTTGGATTAGCAATCATAAGCATTTTTTAAACTTTGTCTTTTAAAGGGAAAAAACTAGTCTCATACTTTCCTTTGGGATTATTTGGGATTGTATCTTTAAAAAGTGAGTAAATTCGATTAAGATAAGTTTTGTCAATTCAAGCTAAGATCTCCCCACTTTACATTCAACGATTTGGCTTAGATTTGCAGAGGGATTCCCCCTAGGCTAGGGTAATTTTTCTTAGTCTGAAGTGTGGGGCAAGGTTGCCGAGGTGACAGTGGGTAGCTTACCTATTGTACCTCTCAGCGCTCCCACTGAAGTTAGGACTTTTCTTCCTGGGGTAGAGTTTGAGAGATAATAGAACCCTTCCTCCATCATAGAGCTTTCATTTGCTTGTTTGTCCATTGTTGTATTATGTTCCCTGTTGGCCTAACGTAAACATTGACACTCAAAGTCATCGAGTAGACATTTGGCTATGTCACAATGCTACCTCAACTATGAATTCCTTGTCGCAGCTTTCCCTAGCAAAAGGGAGATAGCTAACATTGAGTCACCTATGTAAGTTATAGGATTGCTAGTGATCAAATGGTTTCAACCTCTACATAGTTGTTCGAGGATGTTCCCTACCCCTGGGCATAACTATAGAGAAGGTCTCCTACAAATTGAGGATAACTCCACCTGCACTAGTCTTACCCGGGCTTCTTTTAGAAGCCCCATCAAAGATTAAGAGAAAGGAGCCATGTTTTTCTATCCATCCCTCCAAGTTATAAATGGGTTGCAATTGGGGGTACCCTTTTGAATCTTGATGCATTTTCAATGTAATTTACATAGATGGATAGATTTTGCATCCACTCCCATAGTCCTAAGGATTTTAAGACCTGGATTTCCATTTGTCCTAGATTTATGTTGTTCTTGTCTCCCTTGTAGTTGCTAACTAAGGCTTCACTTAGCAAAGAAGAAAATGTTACAACTGATTTGTAGGGGAGGATTTTCTGTTCTTTGAAACCAATATTGTTCCTTTCTTACTAGACCTCCCAAAAATGAATCCATTGAGTAAGACCCACACCCTCCTAAGGAATGATTTTTAGATTTTGCTCAAGAAGTTGGAGTACCGAGATCTAAAGATAGCATCCCAAGATTTGGCTCCTTCAAGAACCTCCAAATTTGCTTCTACTAATACTTTTTTCCAAACTGAATGTAATGGACATTCAAAAAATAAATGTTGATTGGACCCTTCATCTTGAGAGCACAAAAGGCAAACCGAGGGACCTTCAGTACCTCATTTTCGGAGGTTTTTTGCAATCTATGGCCTTTTGGGTTGACCAGTAACCAAAGGAATGTCTTGATCTTTAGGAAGGCATCTTTTATTTTTTGACTAGATGCTCTTGGACAACACTAGCAAGCGATGTCATCCAACTTGAGATATTCAATGAAGTAGACACATCTCACCAAGCTACAAAAGTCACCCTTTGGCTAAGCGGCCATGAGTGAGGGGTATCTATTCAGTCAAAGTTGCCTAAGAGTCAATACTAACACCTAGCCCCAACCACAAACACAAGTATTGGTGCACGCACAAGACCGAGCACAACAACATGTCAATGTAGAGAATTGAACCCTGGTCGAAGAAATAATAGCGACCCACTTTCACCAACCCAACAAGCCACCATTGACAAGATGACATGTTTAGCCTATACTATTTCCCATATCTTGTCCTTTGGGATATCTAGAAGATGGTCCACTAGAATCTTTGAGTATCCATCTTTTTTTGAGTAATAGGCCAAGGTTCTATACCTGAACAGTTCCTCTGATTCTTCCAAGAAGACCATGGATTTCCCTTTTAATAGGAATTTATTATAATCTTCCCAAAGTCCAATGGAGAGATTAAACTCCTAGGCCATTTTCCAATGCTTCCATCTACTGGAAACTCCATCCTAAATAAAGAGGCTTGTTATCACAGGATTTGTACTTGTGCAAAGCCCTCCACAAGATCCCAATCTTGCGTAACTATTGGAAGTGTCTACCATTGTCACATAAGTCGAGACTTCCCTCTTTTTAGTGATGGAAAGAGGTCCACCACAAGGGAGGCTTCCCTGATGATCTCAAGGGATCAAATAGCAAGATTAGTCGAGCCTACAGTCCATATCTTGGTCACCTGAAGGTTAGGTCTAGGACTAGGAGAGGAAATAAAGGTAACGTGGCAATTATTTCACCTATACGAGACAACAAACAATTTGAAGCATAATATAGACAATTACCAAGTTATAAAGCTCAAAGATGATCTCTTAGACACTAGATGATCAATAAATGCAATGGTTGTTGCAAATTACAGCAGTAATCAATTGTACAACAACAATTAATATTTTGCAACAACAACAAGAAATAGTACTCAGAAATGTAGCAATTTAGCATGAAAAACAAGCCTTCAACACGTATAATACTATCCAATAGCTAGATGAAATTTATGAGTAACTTAAGCCACTTTTCCAAGTGTGTATGCAGCAATTTAATGTAAAAATTAGTGGCTATAGCAAACTTTTGTAACATCAGCAATAAATAACATTTGTTTGCTAAAGTTAGGGTTAGGGAAGTTAGTAGGATAGTTGAGAGAGAGAATATTAATTTTAAATGCTACTTTCACCACAAGAACAACTCTAGACTAGTGGCGTTGTCCTCTAGGGCTTATGGAGTCAAAAATGCACAACCTTGAAGACTGAACTAGGTGAATAAGAAGAGTGAGGTCTAAACCCTACGGTGCAAACCCTCTTGGGCCTTAGGACTAAACCTTCAAGAAAATGGTTCCTGGGGTGCAAACACTCTTGGGCCCTAGGTGTCGTTTTCCTTCTTCTAAGTCAACTAGGTCAAGGATCAAAGGCTAAGATCAAAACCCTAAGGTGAAAACACTCTTGGGCCTTAGAGTCCTTAATCCTAGCAAAGAATGCTTTCACAAACTTGAAAAACAAAAGCATATGAAGGACAAAAACACGTATTTCTCCTTCCTAGGGTTTCACCAAGACAAAGTAACATGCAACAAGATAGTAATTAAAACTTTAAACATTAGCAATGACAAAATTTGCAGCAATCGCTCACTTCTTCAAGTTGCTAGTGTAAAACTTTTAATACCCAACAAACTGATAATTTCGCCTATAGATTACAACCCAAAAATTTAATTTCAACTTGGAAAACTAACTCTGGTCTATGCTAAAAATTATATTGCTGAGTAAACATGCAAGCACAGCGGAAATAATAAATCAAACACACACAATGACACAATGGGTACCTTGGAAACCCCAGTGTGGGGAAAACCAGCTAAGAGGGGAGCTTTATTAGGCTTTCTGAGAGAAGGTACAGCAGCAAATAATAATCAGAAAGTTCTTACAGTACAGTAGAAGGATTATGTTCAGATTTGGGCCAGCAAAACAAGTGTTGTTCAGCCCAGCTTCCTCCAGCGTGTATGGCCTCCTTCTAGCTGTCTTGTATGGCCTGTTATGGCCTCTTCTGATGGTTGTACCAGGCTGCTGTGTGCAGCCCCAAACTACTGCTCCAAAATCTTCTGGTTCTGCCTTTTTTCCTCAGTTGAATATTCTCAGAAATCAGCTTCACTGTTGCTGCTGTATATGGCCCTGAGTATGGGTTGTTTATACTACACAATATGGCATGTAGATGGCCTCCACTGAGTGCCCTAAACCAGCACAAAAATCTCCTTCAACAGCAGCTCCTCTCTGCCTTCTCTCAGCCTTGCTCCCACTCTTCTCTTGCTCACCAAATCACTGAATGAGCAGCCCAACACCCTCAACCTTGCTCTATACCCAGCCTCCCCCCTTGCTGCCTTGGGATCAGCGCCCAGCAAAAGCTTCAAGGGTCCATATTGAGGTGCCTCCTCTCTTTGGACACCACACAACACTTAGGGGTTCACTGCTCAAGGCAGGGCCCCACTCAGCACTAAGGCTGAGCATGTTAAGGTTTAAGCTATTATTAGAGTTCTTTGCATTTCACTAGATAACAATAGCATAGATAAGATCACTGAGAAATACACAATCACAAGAGACACATCATTTATCCTGGGAAACCCTCATGGGGGAGAAAACCCAGCAAGACTTCCTTATTATAGATAGCCAATACAATGCCAAGAG
>JZKD02S0342754.1:913679-928187 GCA_000966675.3 Picea glauca
TTCAACATATTTTTTTTTTTTTTATGAATAAATTAAATTTCTTACTCCCTTCGTGTTACAAGATTTAACGAAGATCATAATTATCATTTAGGTTGTTTTTATTTTTATTATTATTATTATTATTTTATAGATAGACAAAGTTTTACCACTAGCATAATTTAGACTTAGACCTTAAATTTTTGTACTGGGCGACATTTAATTAGGGAATTCGTTTTAAAAATACTTAACACGTTATTCGTCCTAAGGCCATCTAGGTTCATTCCTCTATCATCAACAACGCGACGTGCCCTTTAGGATGCACTAGGTGCTCCAAGGGTGCCACTCACCTCATTTGTTCTCTTGCGCAAGGTGCCCTTCAGGACGCACTATGTGCTCCAAGGGTGCCACTCGCCTCTTTCCATTTTTCTCACGCGACGTGCCCTTCAGGATGCACCACGTGCTCTAAGGGTGCCACTCGCCTCTTGACTGACTTGGTAGACATCAATAACCCCTGGAGTCAATACTCCACCAGGTGAACTTGTGGGAGACTAAGGGCCTCTAAGGAATAATGTTCCCGCCTTATTGCGCGCCCCTTAGAATCATCGTGAGCGACTGTCGCAGTCTGCCCTCACGACATCGTGGGTCCTCTCGAACTAGGTAAACGTTAACCTACAGTTCGAGCCATGGCGGGAGTGCTAGTAGGCTGTGGTAGGGTTGTTGTCCACACCTCTCCCTCAACATCTATGGTAGTCGTGCGTGACCCCTTTACTCCACATGTGAGTATGGTCGGAAAGCTATCGTCAGCCTGCATCATCAACAAATCATGTCAGAACATATCCATATCATATCATCTAATCAGATGCACTAATATCACAGTAAAACAATCAAACCCCAATGGTACACTCCCTGACTCGATCCAGAGTCCAAGGGGTTCCTTCGATGTCTCTGCATCCTCGAGGTCCAAAATCCTGCACACTCAGTAAACCGAGTCAATAACACATGTCTATGTTAATGCAGTAAAACAACATGTCATCAACCCATAATGCCTCATAATCAAAATCAAATGTTTTAATAGCATAATAATCCGGATCACTTGCGAGCAAGTGTCCTCAAAGAATAAGTTCGCTCAGTGTGCCAGAGTGGGATGTTACATACACCCCCTCTTGGTCTAAACTTCGTCCCGAAGTTTCACGGTATAAATGCCGAAATAAAGTGTATCGTAGTATTATAAGCCTATCTATCAAACAAAAATGGAAACTACTGGTGCATATCATATGCGTCCTCCCAGGTCGCAAGTGCGGACTATAGCTATCCCATTGGACCTTGACCTGATCTATTGTTCGACGTCGTAGTTGTCGAATGCGATGATCCACGATGCAGATCGAATCAGCCATGAACGCCCCCTCATCCGACATCCGCCAGGTGCTCAAGTCAAAACATGTGTAGGATCACTAAACAAAATGTCTCAAACGGAGACGTAAAATACATTGTGCAAAATGCCTCAAGAATCAGGCAAGGCTAGTCAATAGGCCACGGGCCTCTCCTTTCCACAATATCGTAGGTTACCACGAACCTAGGAGATAGTTTTAGCCCCTTTTCCCAACTGGATCGAACTCTTATGCAGTTTCAACCGCAAGAATACTCGATCGCCACATCGTAACTATGGTCGACACGATGCACATCGACATAACTCTTCTGTCGATCCTGCGCTTCTTGGATCCCTTGTCTTATTGTTTTCATTTGCTCTTCCATTTCTTGGATCGCTTCCGGTCCCACAAGGACCCTATCCTCCAGCCGATCCCAACTCAAAGGCGTCCGACACGGTCGCCCGTAGAGAAACTCGAAAGGCGTCATCTTAATGGTGCTCTAGTAACTGTTGTTGTAAGCGAACTCCACCAGTGGAAAGAATTCTTCCCAACCCTTTTGTTGGTCCATCACGTACATGCGCAACATGTCCTCCAAGGTCTGGTTCATTCGTTCGGTCTGCCCGTCAGTCTCCGGGTGATAGGTAGTACTAAAGTTATGTTGGGTTCCCAAGGCCTCTTAGAAACTCATCCAAAATCATCGAATAAACACCGATCCTTGATGGGATATAATCCTCTTAGGCACACCATGCAACCTCACAATCTCACTGATGAAAACTCTAGCTATGTTAGGTGCCTGATACGTCGTACGCACAGGAACAAAGTGAGCACTCTTCGTCAGAGTGTCTACTACTACGAAAATTGAGTCATGTCTCCTTGCCATCAGTGGCAATCCAACAATAAAATCCATCGAAATAACCTCCCATTTCGATTCCGGAATAGCGTGTGGTTGTAGTAATCTTGCTGGGTGTCTATGTTCAGCCTTTACCTGCTGACATTCTAGACATCTGGCCACATAGTTGACTATGTCTTCCTTCATTCCCTTCCAGAAGAATAAGGGTTTAAGGTCTGCCTTCATCTTCGTGACTCCCGAGTGAGCCATGTAAACTGCTCTATGAGCCTCGCTTAAGATCAACGTCCTCAACTCATCGTTCAACGGTATGTAGATCTGATTTTTAAACCTCAATAAACCATCGCTATCAAAAGAAAATCCTTCAAATCGTGGTACCATCATTTTGTTTTGTCCGATAAAACCCTCAACCTCTTTGTACCAGTCATCGTCACACTGTAAAATTATAATCTTTTCACGTAGATTCGTCTAGAGAGGCAGCACCGAAAAGATGCACGATCTCTGATCAATGCATCTGCCACTCAGTTCACTGTTCCTTTTATGTAAGTAATCTTGAAGTCGTACTTGCTAAGCAATTTCGACCAACACCATTGTCACGCGTTCAGGTCGCTTTGCGTAAAGCTGTGTTGTAGTCCACAATGGTCAGTCTTTAGTTCAATTTTTCATCCAATAAGGTAGTGTCTCCAAACCTTCAAGGCATATACGATGGATAACAACTCCAAATCATGCGTCGCGTAGTTCTCCTCATGCCTTCTTAGTTTCCTCGAAATGTAAGCGATCCCTCGTCCGTCTTGCATCAAGACTCTGCCTAAGCCTTCCTTGGATGCATCAGTGCATACCAAGAAGTCGGCGTCCATGTACAGGACTTTTAGTATCGGTGTTGTTGTCAACAACTCCTTGAGCCTTCGAAATGCTTCTGCGCATTTCTTGGTCCAAACAAACTTCTTGTTTTTCTTCTGCAATTCCGTGATTGGATTTTCTATCTTCGAAAATCCCTCGATGAACTGTCGATAGTATCTTGCTATACCTATGAAGCTACGCACTTCCGGGACATTCGTCATCACAAGCCATTCCATGATAACCTCGACCTTTGTTGGATCCACGACGATGCCTTCACCGGAGATGACATGCCCTAAGTAGTGAATCTTTGATCGATAAAATGAGCATTTGGACAACTTCCCATACAATTTGTGCTCTCGCAGACACTGTAGTACCAAGTGTAAGTGCTCGTCATGCTCCTTCGTCGTTCGAGAGTAAATCAAAATAACGTCAATGAATACTTGGACAAACTTGTCCAAGTACTCACGGAACACCCCGTTCATCAAACTCATAAATACCCCTGGGGCATTTGTCAATCCAAACGGTAAAACAATAAACTCGTAGTGTCCAAACCTCATCTTAAAGGTGGTCTTAGGGACGTCATCTTCCTTAATCCGTAACTGGTGGTATCCTGATCGCAAGTCGATCTTTGAGAACACCATCACGCCCTTCATTTGATCGAACAGATCATCAATCCTTGGCAACGGATACTGATTCTTGATTGTGGCCTTGTTCAATTAACGGTAGTCAATGCAGAGCCTCCACGACCCATCCTTCTTTCGTATGAAAATAACAGGTGCACCCCACGATCACAGGCTTGGACGTATCAGTCCTAGGTCCAACAACTCCTTCAGTTGCATTCTCAACTCATGTAACTCCGGGGTTGACATCTGATAAGGCGTTCTAGCTATCGGTTCGGTTCCTAGTTTTAGGTCTATAGTAAACTCCAATTCCCTCTCGGGCGGCATCCCAGGTAACTCCTCCGGAAACACGTTCTCAAACTCTCTCACCACCGGAAGGTGTTCTAGACCTTCCGCTACTCCCTTCTCATTTAACGCAAGGATCACATAAAGCTTGCACCCCTTGCGCATGCTCTTCCGAAGTTGCAAGGAAGAGATGAACCTCAGGGAAACTTCCTAGTTCCGTCCTACAATCACATGTCTCTGTCCCTTGTCATCGACCAAGATCAACCATTTCGTCTTACAGCTGAGTATCGCCTCATGCGATTCCAACCAGTCCATACTAATCACGACATCATAAGATCCTAGGATCGTGACGTACAGGTTGGCCCTTATGACAAACTTTCCCCGGTTAAGAATACAACTCGTAACCTTTCCTCCAACCTTTTGTTTGGCTCCCGAGGCCATCTCTATGAAGCTAAACTCATCCTGTTCGATTGCCTTTACCTTAATTCTTTTTAGCGCTGCACCGGAAATGAAACTCTCGGTATCACCGGGATCTATCAAAATACTAAGGGTCTGGTAAGTGACGGTACCTGTCGTCTCGAGCACAGTCGATCGATGCTCTCCCTGGCGCTTATTCACTGCTACATGAATCCGATGGGCCTTGCCCATATCTCCCACGGTAGTGGGTCCAGCTGGTCCGGACGCTCTAGACCTCTCCACAGGGAAGTCGCGCTGGTAGTGTGGCTCCCCACACGTCCAACACCCATTCTTTGGTCCAGTACTCATGGTACCCAAAGTCGAAGATGAATTCTAACTTCTTGACCTTAGTTTCTGGGTAACTTGGTGCGGAGCATACCGAAGCAGCTCCAAAACGGGCCTCATACTCGGGCACCGTGCGACTACCTTGTCGCAAGGCGTCGAACTCGTTGAGCTGGCACCCAACGAATTCCTTAGAAACATACCTCTCCTAGAACCGTCCCTCAAATAGTTCCCATGACATGTCGTCGATGGCCAGGTTCAAAAGGGGCAGGAGCGTCTTCCACCATAAAAGAGCACTCCCCTTCAGTGGAAAGACCGCCATGTGGACCTTCATGCTAGAGGTCATAAACGCGAAGTGTGAAGCACACTCCTTTCTCTACAACTATGATTCGACGACACCATCGTCCATGACACTCATGGATGCTAGAACTCATCTCTCTTGAGATCTAGGAGGATGCTATCGATACTAACTATTGCGCGTTGTGGACCCTCAGGGGCGCCCTCTAAATGTGATCTCCAACGGGGACCCGTTAAGGTTTTTATTTAACACAAGGGTTAACACTCACGGGTTTACTGCAGTGGAAAGCCTGGCGATTCACAGTCACAGGGTTGAACCCGCTCTGATACCATATGTAACGACCCCAATCATTACGACTACCAGCGAGGCAGAAGTGCAATTTTTTCTTTTCTTTTCGCAGGATGGAAAGACGACAACAATTGAACCAAACAACCAGGCAACGAACACAACACGTAGATCCGACAATAGACAACTATGACTCCATGCACTAACACAAGGAGAAACTGGGTGAAACATGCATAAACCAACAGATAGAATCGACTACCCGCCCGATACAACATGACCACGCCTACAAGCTAAGGGATAACATCCCCATCCCGACACGACGGCCTTGATGACCAGTTAACTTTGAGACCTCGATGGCGTGCAACCAAGCGCATGAAGGCGTTCAGCCCAAGCGCCAAAACGACTACAACAAACAATGCCAACAAAGGGTAGCATAGATTCCGGTCGTGATTCCCTCATCAGGGATCATGTCGTTCCCCGGTGATAGACGCAACAATAACCCTGGCACAACATAACCTATCTGGGCAAGGGTCTCCAGATAAATCCGACGTGATAAGGGCCAAAATAACTGACAGAAGACTACGCCTATGCCCCAAGCAACGGGTCATCAAGATGCATGAATACATCGCTCACAGATGTGCAATCCAATAAATGACTCGACGACATCCAAGAAGCCCTAAGGTTAAGTAAGAGGTCTAGGTATGAAGTTAAACTATTGTAAGGTTACCAAGGACCTAAACGTTATCAAGGGTGAACTAAACATAACTCAACAAACGACATGCTTTCCCTCACGGTACGCGTCTATTAAAGTAAGTGCACTACTCATCCTTTAAAAAGCGATCATATGCTGCTTCTATATCTAAATGACAAAGCTGTCCTAAATGACAAGTCCTAAATAAGCAACATGTGTGAAGATGATATATCCCTTAAACTTGAGTACACAAGGACTTGATCTAAGGTTATTATTCACATTACCTATTCAAGTTTGATCCATTCATTAGGTGATTGTTGGAAAAAGGGTCATCATTAAGGGGTTGGATCTCAACCATGTAATTATTATTAAATTACCCTAACTACTTTAATAGAATTATATCCATGCCTTAGATAGTGATATCACATTATGCATGTTGAGTTCCCAATCTACAAAGCTACACAACTACTACTAGCAGGAATGGCAAGGATATTATGAGTAAAGGATCATTAATATCATAGTAGAAGTTTAGATTGAGTGAGATCAATAATAAAAGAAATACTAATACCATGCTAATTAATATGTGAATTAAAAATATAATCAACCATACAAGGTGTGTTAATAAATAAATAAAATAACTCCATAACCGTCAACACAATAAAACAACAATACACAGAGTCTAATTTCAAATCCAAATTGGGAACCGAACCTTAGAGAAATTCTAAGTGTACATATATCATTAGAGTATTAATAAAACTTAGGTAACGGGAAAGATTTTACAGGGCTCAACTTGCAATTGACTGCGATAAACTAACATTCAAACACAGCCGCAACCACCAAATTCGCTGGCAAGGGTAATTAAAATCGCAACAGTAAATAAAAGGCAGTTACACCACAGTCACCCAATCTCTGCCATACATAGCGCCATCAAATACGCCATACGAATTTATAGGCACAACTCGCCGCCAAAGGAAAAATAAGGAAGACGTGGAGATAAGTGGCAAGTCGCCCAACAATCAAAGATCGAACATGGACTTCACAAGTTTGGCAATTTTGTCGGATATACACCAGGCAACGATTTTAGTCAAAAGATGGCAACGTCCAACAACTAAAAAAGAGAGCCGACTTCCTAAGTTTTGGGCGAATTGCCAGTTACACACTAGGCACGATTTCAGTTACATTATCAAGGGAAAATCATGGTCATTGAGGCAGCGACAGAGTCATCCATTTTAACAACAATTCGAGGGCGTGCAACAATAAATTCAGTCAAGCTTTTTAGCATCAATTCATGGGCGTTTACAACAACTCTGTCATTCATTTTAAATAGTAAAAATTTGTGGGCAATCAATCGACAAAACGATCAACATTTCGAAGGGCAAAAACGTGGTTGGTAATCCGATAAAACGCAACAATAGGTAGTGTGCAAATCGTGGGCATTCACAGGAATAAACACATTAAGTTTTAAAGAATAACCCAGCCTTCAACAAGGGAAAGGAAAGTCACCCCAATAGTAAACGAAATGCACTCCAGAGAGGGGCAAATTTGCCAGGAACAAGGTAATTATAACATAAATTCTTAAGTGCAAGACAGTCTTCTTCAAGGGGAAAATCGCCCCAAAGGTGAAAAGGAGATGTGACTAGAAAGGGATGAATAAACCATGGGTTCCCTTCTTCACTGCCAGGAAGCGAAGGTCCACACATGTAGGAAAACAAACGTTTTTGTTTTCTTACCAAGGTACCAAATGTAAAAACGCACACATAGAAATAACTCAAACATTTATCCAATTCCAGCGTACCAAGTAAAAAAAGAAAACACAGACTTAGAAAATTTAAAGGTTTTTTTTTTTCATTTTTAGGATGCCAACATAAAACGTAGAGATGAATTCATTTCATTTTTCCATTGCCATAATACCAAATATAAAAATGCAGACATGAATCATTTCTCTTTTCCATTGCTTGAATACCAAATAAAAGAAAATTGCAGACAAGAAATCATTGCGTTTTTCCATTGCCATAACACCAATACAACACAGACAACAATAAGAGAATGTAAGGATCCATTGGGATAAGTTATTGAAAGGATCGCTTGGAAAACCAACACGATGCAATAATTCCAAACGCAAAGGTACTTTTGCTAGAGGGCGCTAGACAACAAACTGCCAAGGACAACAACAGAGGTAGACGGCTGGTAGGTACGCCCTTCGCTTCATCATCCTCACACAGAAAAGCAGGGCGTTGAGATCCATAGGTCTTTTAACGCTAAGGCGACGACCGTAGATCAGGCTCCTGGCCGACTGCTCAGGAGAGGACTGGTGAGCTAGGGACGAAGGCTAACCAACCACGAAGGTCACAATCAACATAGCAAGGTGGTCAAGACGTGCAGGAAAATGAAGGCCATGGGAGACAACAACCATTGAGCTAGGCTAAGAAAAGTTTCCGTCATCAACTTAAAAAGACATCAGTTTACTTTTCCAAAAATAAGCAGATCCAAGCATAAGTCCTAATACAATCTACCAAACAAAAATGAAGAGAGCGTACCGTTGCCTAATCTCCCGCTCTGAATGACGACCCACGCGCTTCGTGCCAATTCCGCTTGCCGACCAACGAGACTTCACCGGTACCTCCCAGCCAATGCTAGGGGTACTCTTCTTCCCCCTTAGCCCCCCGAGCCACAAAGGTGCCACACACGCACTATCCAGATATTTCGACTAGCTCCCAGCTTGCCTCGCAAGGCCGAGCTACCACTCCTCCCGAGCTGGGTATCCCAACTCCCACAAGTCAAATCAGTCAAGTAGACATTTATACAGTGTAACGTTACGCAAACAGAAGATGATCCAACCTCCATCACCTCCCTTCATTATATAGAGTTTCGTGGTTCCTTACTTTCCAAAAATTCTCTTTTAGTTAAGTTTTATAATTAAATTCCTAAAAATTCCTCCCCGTACAACTGTCACCCATCCCCTTCATTCCTCCATAAATTAACTTCTTTAATTAATTAATTATCTTTATTTCCCTCACCCACCCAGAGTTACTCCTAGAATCACTCCTAGGTGTCCCCAAATTCTCTTACAAGTTTTAATAACTTTCTCTTTTATTAAATTGTTAGTTCAATTAGAAAGCTCTTAAATGGTAGATGCTTTACTAAGTTTGACCGTCCGCCTTTTTCCCTTATGTTCCCCTTTTTCCCTTTTTAAGTTTACCTCTTTCCTATTTTCCTAAAATTTTAGATTTTCCCTCTTTCCCCTTTTTAACTAGAACTCAAAAAGGCAGGTGTGGAATTTAACCCTTTTTCCCTTTTATCTTTTAATTAATATAATTTAAAAAATAATAATAAAACAGTTAATTCCCTTTTTAAATTTTATTTCAACAGATTTTTTCTTTTTTATGAATAAATTAAATTTCTTACTCCCTTCGTGTTACAAGATTTAACGAAGATCATAATTATCATTTAGGTTGTTTTTATTATTATTATTATTATTATTGTTATTTTATAGATAGACAAAGTTTTACCACTAGCGTAATTTAGACTTAGACCTTAAATTTTTGTACTGGGTGACATTTAATTAGGGAATTCGTTTTAAAAATACTTAACACATTATTCATCCTATGACCATCTAGGTTCATTCCTCTATCATCAACAACGCGACGTGCCCTTCAGGATGCACTAGGTGCTCCAAGGGTGCCACTCGCCTCATATGTTCCCTTGCGCGGCGTGCCCTCCAGGACGCACTACGTGCTCCAAGGGTAGCACTCGCCTCTTTCCATTTTTCTCGCGCGACGTGCCCTTCAGGACGCACCACGTGCTCCAAGGGTTCCACTCGCCTCTTGACTGACTTGGTAGGCATCAATAACCCCTGGAGTCAATACTCCGGCAGGTGGGCTTGTGGGAGACTAAGGGCCTCTAAGGAATAAGGCCCCCGCCTTATTGTGCGCCCCTTAGAATCATCGTGAGCGACTTTCGTAGTCTGCGCTCACGACATCGTGGGTCCTCTCGAACTAGGTAAACGTTAACCTATAGTTCGAGCCACGACGAGAGTGCTAGTAGGTTGTGGTAGGGCTGTTGTCCACACCTCTCCCTCAACATCTTTGGTAGTCGTGCGTGACCCCTTTACTCCACATGTGAGTTTGGTCGGCAAGCTATCGTCAGCCTACATCATCAACAAATCATGTCAGAACATATCCATATCATATCATCTAATCATATGCACGAATATCACAGTAAAAAAATCAAACCCCAATGGGACACTCCCCGACTCGATCCAGAGTCCAAGGGGTTCCTTCGATGCCTCTGCATCCTCGAGGTCCAAAATCCTGCACACTCAGTAAACCAAGTCAATAGTATCTGTCTATGTCAATGCAGTAAAACAACATGTCATCAACCCATAACGCCTCATAATCAAAATCAAATGTTTTAATAGCATAATAATTCGGATCACTTGTGAGCAAGTGTGCTCAAAGAATAAGTTCGCTTAGTGTGCCAGAGTGGGATGTTACAGTTCTTGTGTCTTTTTCAAAATTTTGTGATCCCATAAGGTGGCAAAGGCCCCAATAGGCGCCTGGAGTTTTATGGGTTCATTGCATTTGTCTTTTCGAGAAGTGAAAAAACTACTTTCCCTACCGATGACTTCTTATACAAGTGTACATTCTTAAAGAAGAACTATGGTAGGTTTTTCTTCCTTTGGAACCTACCTCTATGTAGTTCCAACTTTCATAACAGAAGTTTCATAGTTACTTTTTTTTTCTTACTCATTCTTGGACCAAGGTAATGGTAGATTCTCGATGGCCTTTTCTCTAGCCAACTCTTATTCTCAATTTTCTTTCTTGCTTTTTCACCCTTAGGTTAGCCAAGGGTCCTTTGCCTTAGATGACAATTGCACGTGTCCCTTTTTTATCAAGAGAGGGTTGATCTTCCTCAAGTATAAGAGGGATCACATACACATGCTTGAGAGATTTTTTAGCTACTTTTATCGAGGGCTCTTGTAGAGCATCCTCTTGGCTAGAGGTGTTGAGGATCTCCTCATCCTTGAAATATATTGGTTTTTATGATTTTCTTGAATTATGTACCTTTAATCGAAATTCAATGCTCTAGCTCTATTAATGTGTGTTGTAGTAATACTTCTTGTTGCTTCATTTGGAGAGGTTGAGAGTTCTCATTGTTACTACATATACCCTCGTATTTTAAGCACAAAGCATTAATCTATATTTGGAACAGGCTTTTCTACTAGCTCTTTTTTCTTTTTGTTGTTGTTGTACATGGGTTTGCTTTCTTTTCCTTCCATCTCCTAACCTAGTGAGGCTTTGGTTTTCCATTATTTATTTCTGATAAGTGAATTGTTTGGCCCTGATTAGACATTTTTTTACAAATTCTTTGTATTCATGGCAAATCTTGCACTTAAATGGAAATTGTTCATAGTCCAACTTCTACAAATGAATCCATACATCCACTTGAAGCTCAATGGCTTCAAGGACGCCCCTCCCCATGTCAAATTTTATACATATGGAAGCACATCCATACATGATATCTCTATGCTTAGCTTTATTTAAGTATCTACCCATTGAGTTACCTCCTTAGCATGCCTTGTGACCTCCTTGATCCATGCAGTTTTAGCCTCAATCTCTTATAGAATTTGATTTAAATTATGGACAATGCAAGGAGTCCAAAAAATGTGATTATATCTACCCTCAATAATCAAGCTTATGGATTTGCAAATAGGTTCATTATCCGTGATAACTTGCACCACAATTTTTGGGTCTACTTAATAAATAACAACAGTTAGAATTTTAGCAATGAAATTATTAGCTCTTACCTCACTTGGACAATGTTCTGCTCTCAAGAACATTACTACTTTTGGTGATGATGTAGTGGCATTGATCAATGGCTTGCACCTTATATCACTCCATCCATCTAAAACTTACTCAAGCAAAACTATTTGAACTTTTTCATAGTTTGTCCC
This sequence comes from Picea glauca, assembly GCA_000966675.3. Classification (NCBI taxonomy): domain Eukaryota; kingdom Viridiplantae; phylum Streptophyta; class Pinopsida; order Pinales; family Pinaceae; genus Picea; species Picea glauca. Next base: position 925,583 of record JZKD02S0342754.1, read on the forward strand.
CTTGAAACCTTGAGGGGTTGTGTTAATTGCCCTCGCCAAATCCTACCAATGGGGGGACCAAACCACATTAAAGGGATACCGCAAGTATCGATGTCTCTTGTCACTCTTGTCTCGACTACTTCTCTCCCTTGTTTAATGAGCATTCTCACCAATTTTCTATATTTACCTATAATTAGAGATTTTGATATCTCTCTTTCAACCCATGTTTCCCTCCTCTTCCATACTTCATGGATAATCCTTGGCTCACTACTAGTAGCCAAGTGAGCATTGCTACCAATATTGCTTCTTTGATATTTCAATATTTGAACACCATTATGCTCTTTGTCAAACTTGGCCCTCACCTTTGAATTTCTAGTATGTGCACAAGCATCAACACCCTTTGTCACTTCATGCAAAACATGAGCCTTGACTCTTGTGTAAGATCCCTTGTAGATCTTGCCACTATTGCATAAATTACACCTCCATTCACATGAACCCCCACTACACATTTGTTTGAGTTTGGTAACATACTTCCAAACAGGATAACATTCTTTGTGCTTGCTTGCTTGAGCTAGTCCAGGGACATGAGAAATGACACTCTAAGAAGTCATGAATGTTGCAAAAATAATAAACAAATATACTCACCAAAGATAAGGCTACCCACAACCTTGTCGTTGTTGTTGTAAGAAGCTCTTCTCGTTGAAGCAAGTGCGAGGAATGAGTGAGATAAAGTGATTTTTTTATAGAGAAAGAGATGTTGTCAAGGTTTCTAGAGATTTCTTTTTTTTCAAATGAGACTAAAAATTAATAAGTAGGTTTAAAAACTAATTAGATGTCTTATTAAACCATCCCACACACTCCCCAATTTCATGCATATTCATGACTATTGCAATGGCTTGTCTCCACCTAAATTGGTCTTAAATCATTGTAGAATAAAGACTTAGGAAGCACAATGATTTTTATGTGTAGTATATGGAACATAGTCGGTTCTTTTCTTTGATTCGGAATAGAAAATGGGGACCCTTAGTTTCTTTTGCCAACATAATGCCATAATGCAAGTAGATTGCATATAAATGCGTCTTCATCCATTAAAAAAATTTAACCCTTCCATTAACTCTCATGCCTTAAGTTTGGATATAATCCCTCATGACTTCAGGGTCATTAATTGGGCATCAATGAATTGTGGACTATTTTGATCAAGGCATTGTCATGATTTTTAACAAGGTTAGACTATAATGAGGATGGTTTGAGCATGTTTTTTTTGTCAAGACTAGAAGTAGGATGGGGCGGGTGCCTTATGGATCTTATGTCATAGGTCGGCCTCATATTGAAAACAAATTTCAAATCATCCCATCTAACATCATCTCAGGTTGACCCATTAACTAGACTTGGAATAATAACAACAGTTCCCAGGTATGAACATGTATTTATATGCGATGACATAACATTTTCAAATCATTTTCATCCAAGTATAGCTCCCTAGCTTGAGATCTAAATTTTAAATTCGAGATTTGTTTTTTTGCTTTCGTATCAAGATTGAGGGCTAAGGTGGTGTTGATGTTCAGATTAGTCACAATCCCAACACCAACCTCACGAGGATAAAACCCCCCTACGTTTTTATAAAGGTGGTACTCCTCTCTGATATGTTGGAAGATTCTTCGTATAGTTCTATGATGGATGCAAAGGGTGAATGCTAAAAAACAAAACCTGAAATATCTTCCAAGAAAACTTATATGTACAACCCTTGTATACAGTTATACAAATATGCATTAAAGAAAGAAAGGATAAAGTGTGTCAACAAATATTTGTTTCTGCAAGGTTTTGGAGTCTCCTTTCAACAAACATTATGCCTTTCTTGTAAAATAAAATGAACCTATAATCTACAATGATCTGAATTTATGCAGGAACGCAACAAAATACACAAATAACCATGAATACAAAGATGCAGCAGAAATAACACTTCATTTTATTAATATCAAATAACTGAAATTTGTTTACAGACAGAATAGAAATAAACTAGCTAGGGCATTGGTAGTTTATTTCTGAGAAGATATGTGGAAGCTACGGGCCTCTGAACTTTGTGTTACAATGAAGATCAAAGGCCTATATGTTATTGAGAAACAATGGAAACCCTAAACATCCAAAAACCTAACCCTAGGAGATGAAAAGCCAAAATATGGGCCACGTCGGGGTAAATTGGTACATCAATTTCCCGGGGTCGTAACTTTTGCATACTATCTTCGTTTGACGCATATGATACATCGTTAGAAATATCTATCCGCGGACTGCAACTATTGAGAACAAAAATCATGGTCTAGATTGAACTAATATTCATCGATCGGTTGATGCCCAAAAAACATCATTCAGGGCCTCAAAACGGCTTCGGAAGTTCAGGACCCGAAAAACTGCCAAAAATAGTAAATTGTGCTACAATTAAGGAAACTGAAAAAATGAAAGAAACAATGGTGGGGTTTCAAGTGGAATAGGCAGGTGGCCAACAATATCCACCTAGATCATTCCTCCCCCCTTAGGAAGCAATGGTCCCCATTGCGTTGAGTTCCTCCATGAGATGAGGAAACTTATGCTGAACTTGGTCCCTGGTGAGCCACTTGCCTTGGTGAAGGAG
>JZKD02S0342754.1:928878-943454 GCA_000966675.3 Picea glauca
GTTATAACTATGTTATACATAGGGGAGGCTCTCATCCCATGTGCATGGATGCTTTGATTTGTACATGCGCAAAATGTGTACGATCATCCTATTGACGACCTCTATCTGGCCATCAATTTGGGGATGGAAAGTTGTGGACTTGGTGAGCTTGGTGTCCAGAATTGACTAGAGGTTGGACCAAAATGTACCGAGGAACCTGCTGTCCCAATATGAGATGATAGACTGGGTGATCCCAAAGTGTACCCACGCTCATTCAAAGAAGAGTTTAGCAGTGGCTTCTGCTGTGATATTCTTCTTCCAGGTCACCATAATGTCCATCTTTGAGAATTTGTTGACGACCATGAAAACACAGTCGTTGCCATGTTTAGTAGAAGGAAGGCCTGACATGTAATCCATGGAGATGGATTCCCAAGGTCGACTAGGGGTAAGCATCGGAGTATAGAGGTCGTGCTTCTTGATGGTCGGTTTGGCAACGACACAGGCAGTGCAGGATCTGATGTACTTCCTGACATCTTGTCGAAGGTTTGGCCAATAGAAATACTTCTGTAGTACTACCACTATTTTCTCAACCCCGAAATGCCCAGCGACCCGACTATAGTGTGCTTCCCAAATCATCTTAGCACGCTCGCTTGAAGGAACACAAAGGTGTCCCAGGTGACATAGTAGAGCATCCTGGAGGTGAAAATTTAGAACTCGATTACCCTCCAAGAGCATCTTGTATGTGTGGCCAAAATTTGGATCGCTCTTGTAGAAAAGCGGCCAATCAAAAGTCTCATGCCCACAAGAGTTGAGCATGGTGGTTATCGCCACAATTAGTGGTTGGCTGAGGCAGTCTGCAACATTATTGGTGCTTCCCTTCTTGTACTTGATGTTCAAATGAAACTGTTGTAGATATGTGGACCACTTCTGATGGCGATCGTTCTGCAACTTCCCTTGTGTCTATATGAACTGCAGGGGTCGGTGGTATGTGTGGATGATCGTTTCCTTCCCCAAAATGTATTGTTTCCATTGTCGGCAAGCCTGCATAATGGAATACATTTCTTTGTCATAAGTGGGATACTTTTGGACAGTGTCAAACAATGTCACATTGTGATATACCACTAGATGACCCGACTGAGTAAGAACTGCCCCAATAGCATAGTCAGAGGCTTTTGTCTTGATCTCAAATGGTTGTTGCAAGTATGGTAATGTGAGCACTGGGGCACAACAAAGGCGATGTTTCAATTCTATGAACTCCTTCTGTTGAGATTCTGACCAAGAGAATTTTTCTTTCGCTCCTCCCTTGGTGACTTGACTCAAGGGCCAAGTGATATGAGATAATCCCAACACGAACCTACTATAGAAATTAGCAAGACCCAGAAATTTGTGAAGCTTTGTTAGAGTGGTCGGGGCTGGCCAATCCCGGATGACTTGGATCTTGGTTGGATCCACATGTACCCCACGCTCATCAATAATGTATCCCAGATACTAAACCCGGGTCATGCCAAAATTGCACTTCTCCAAATTGGTACACAACTTGTGTTTCCAAAGTGTTTGGAGGACCTGCCAGATGTGGTGGAGGTGCTCTTCCTAAGTCTGGCTAAAGATCGGGATGTCATCCAAGTACACTACTACAAATGAGTTGGTGAATGGCTGAAATATGTCGTCCATCAGCCTCATGAAGGTTGCGGGAGCATTCGTCGACCCGAAAGGCATGACCAACCATTCGAGAAGGCCCTCCTTGGCTTTGAAGGTAGTATTCCACACATCGGACGGTTTGATTGGTACCTGGTGATAGTCGGACTTCAAGTCGATCTTGCTGAAATATTTTGCCCCTTTGAGTTGGTCCAGAAGGTCATCAATCTGTGGGATCGGGTACCTATTCCAGACAGTGATCTTTTTCAGTGCTCGATAGTCAATACAAATTCTCCAAGTCCCATCCTTCTTTTGCACCAACATGATCGAGCTCCCACAGGGCGATGAACTTGGCCAGATGTGACCTTTCTACAACAGCTCTTGAATCTGCCTCTTGATTTCATCATTCTCCAGAACAAAGCACCGATAGATTGGTCCATTGGGCAGCGACACACCTGGGGTCAGATCGATGGGGTGCTTGACTTGATAGTGTAGAGGCACCCCTGCAGGTGAGGTGAAGATGTCCCGGTACTCCCCCACGACCTTGTCCATTTGTTGTTGTCATGCAGAGGAGCCCTGTCTGGAGGTCGTGGCCACAATATTCTTCTTTCCCTGAGGGCGGATCATCAGGAAAACAAATTTCCCGATTTTGGAAATGAGCTTACTGCATTGTTTTGCAGTAACCAAAGAGATAGCGGCAGGCGGTGATACCTCTGGTATCCTGTACAACTTATTTCCCAAGGTAACAATAAAAACACGAGGTCGGGACTCATACACAGCATGTCGCTTCCACAAGTATGGTTGGCCTAATAATACATCACAAACATCAAGAGGAGCAATGTTACATAATACTTCATCGGTGAAAGGCTTGATGTTGTAGGGATTGGCGACACAAATAGTTGATGCGGAGATCCCGTTCTTGGTGAAGCCACCCGATGGTGTACGGTTGTGGGTGTGTTGTGGTCGACAAGCCCAACCGCTTCACGACCTCTGCTGAAATGAGGTTCTTTTGGCTCCCACTGCCGACAATGAACTTTAGTGGGGAACCCTTTACCCACATATGGGAGTGGAATAGACACTCCTCCTCCTATGGATCTTTCGGTTCTTCCTTTTGGATCTTCATGGTGGCAACGGTGGCGTTGGGATCCACATCGATAATCTGCTTCCCTCTATCATTCCCCTTCTCGGGTTCTAATTCAGTGTCAGAGCATGCATCTGATTCATAAGCCCTCATCTCGGCCACCAATGACTGTTTGGCCTGACACTCACTTGTGTTGTGAGTAGAGCTCTTATGGAACTCACACCACTTTCCCATATCCTTCTTCGGCTTCACAATGTTGTTCTTTGCTTGCAGATTTGGTTGGTTGTCTTGGGCCGCCATGCCTTGGATTTGTCCTTTGTTCTACAGTTTGGGGGCACCTTTCGCTTGATTTTGATTCGTAGATCCAAAGTCTCGCTTCTTCTGTTTGAATTTCTGCTCAATCATGGCAGCATACTAGTATGTCGTACCAAGAGAGGAGATGTCGAGGAACTCCATTTCCTCTAGAATGTATATGTGTAGACAATTGCGATACTTCATCAACAAATGTTTCTTTGAATCTTTGATACCCAACTTTGTGTGCAGGGTATGGAACATATTCGTCATCTCATGCACATCTTGATCCCTTTGCTATCGCAACATAGTCCATTGTATGTACTTGTCCTCATAGCTCCCCATGGGATAATATTATTCCTTCATGGCATCTCAGAAAGAATTCCAAGTGGGTACAACCGAGAACAGAGAGGGTTCCTCCTCATCCTTTTTCTCACAGTAGGTTTCCCACCAGTCCTTGACATGGGGGGTGGCTTTGAGCAGTGAAAAAATAATCTTCTCCCGGTCGGAAAAGTCATGAACCGAGAAATATCCTTCTAATAGATTCAACCATCTATCTATGGTGTCTGCATCTATTTGGCCATCAAATATGGGAATGTCAAAGTTTACTTGTACCTTAAAAGGGGTTGCGCCTCCAGAGTGGTTGTTGGATGCAGATGCGTCGTCAGTGGGAAATCGTTGGGATTTGGGCGAGGTTATCCATCATCGCGTTCCTTTGTTTTTCAAGGGCCTCCTCGAGCAATATTTTGATAGGATCTCTTGCTCCCTCATCTTTCATTTCGTCCCCCATGGGCGGTCGTTGGGGTTTGTGAGGTTGATCTTGCAAAGGTTCAACCAGATCGAGCCCTAACTACTTATACCCCGACCTCGTTGGGGACATGCAAAGAAGGATTGAGAAAGAGCAAACCGCTCTAATACCACTGATCTGAATTTATGTAGGAACACAACAAAATACATAAATAACCATGAATACAAATATGTAGCGAAAATAACACTTCATTTCATTAATATCAAAGAACTGAAATTTGTTTACAGACATAATAGAAATAAACTAGCTAGGGTGTTGGTAGCTTATCTCCGAGAAGAGATGTGGCATCTACAAGCCTCTGAACTATGTGTGACAATGAGGCTCGAATGCCTATATGTTATTGAGAAACAATGGAAACCCTAAACATCCAAAAACCTAACCCTAGGAGATGAAACGCTAGAATATGGGCATCATCGAGGTAAATTGGTACATCAATTTCCGAGGGTCGTAACTTTTGCATACTATCTCCGTTTGATGCATATGATACATTGTTAGAAAGATCTATTCGAGGAATACAACTGCTGACAATGAATATCATGGTTTGAAACAAACTAATTTTCACCGACCAGTTGATGCCCCAAAAAACGTTGTTTAGGGCCTTAAAACGGCTCTGGAAGTTCGGGACCCGAAAAACTACCAAAAATAGTAAATTGTGCTACAATTAAGGAAACTAAAAAACTGAAAGAAACAATGGTGGGGGTTCAAGTGGAATAGGCAGGTGGCCACCAATATCCACCTGGATTGTACGATGACTTTTGCAAGATGAAGTAAAAATGGACAAGCCTTCAAATAACTTTAAATGACATCTTCATTACAACTCAAAAACGATTTTGATAGAAAATACATTTGAAATCACATGATTTCAATTCAAAGTTTGAGAAATCACTAATGCAGTGCCTTGAAATAGTTCTTTGCGGGAGAAATTTATAATAATATCTCAATATGACAAGTTCAATAATGTATGGAACAAAAGAACTGAAACAACTTCAACAATGTCTCAATGACAATTACATGAACTTAAATGAATTGCATCTACTTTTTACAAGCATGGATTGTGCTCCTTTGGACCTGAAATGTTACAAGATGACCGAAGATTTCTAGAGAAAGAACTGCTCAGACCCAAATCTTCATGTTTTTCATACATACATGAAAGATTTGATGGAAATAAACAAAAAGGAAGAAAATGTAGAGAGAAAATGTTTTAGCAGGGTGATTCACAAAATCTTTGAAAGATAGAGTTTTGTTTCTTGCATACTCTTCACCACTGTAGAGACTTTTGATTGCCAACCTTTTGATGGTACTTTCTCTTGCCTTTTTAAAATCTGTTTTCAATGCTCTTGAAGTAGTTAGGGTTTTGTCTTTCTAGAATTTTCCACACACTTCATTTTTGGAGTAAATCACTTTAATTAATTCTTTATTAAAGTCTCATTAATGACTTTATGTCACTCAAATTTGTGCCTCCAAGTGGGACCCATTTCGTCTTTAATAAAAGTTGTTTAATAAACTTTTATTTTCAAATTTTCAAGTTGACTTCCTTAAACATAAGTGGATTGTGTTTTAATTTTTTGAGCATGATATTTGACCTATAAGCCATGGAAATAATTCTAAGAGAAATCTTCATCATTCCATGTTTCCAACGAGTCCTCTTGAGCACGATTTGGATTTGTAGATCTTAAGTTATAGCCTCGAGAAGTCAAGGTTCCAAACAAATTTACCAACAAACTATGAAAACAAAGTTGATTGTTCTTTCAATTTCTGGGAGAATTATGGTAAAATTCATCCCTTGAGGCCTATTTTATTGTCTTCCTCGTCGAATTACCTTTCCAACAAGGTATGTTTTTCCCAAAATGAACGCCCAAATCTTGAGTTATGAACTTATGAAGGTCGTTGCTCAGCAACTGTCCATCAAATTCATGGATCAATCCTAGCCCTTCATCAAAATCCACCCTTTTAAATCCCACATGCATCGTGGTGATGAGGAGTTTAATGTTTATAATGAAAAATCTTCCATAATCTTCATGTGGAATAAAGGACACTATGGAGACTTTGGTTTAGCTCTCGTGCCTTAGAAAAAAATATGTCTTGGAAATATTTTGGTCGCCCAGTCATCGCCTAGTCATCACCTAGTCACTGCCCAGTAAACCTATGAATGTATGACACGACATATCCAATCACCACTCGACTATCTGCCATGTGTCACCTGTGGGTAGGTCCACATCTCTACTACATGTCATTAAGGAATTGGTCCACCTCATTGACACATGTCATTAGGGGATGGGTCCACCTCACTACCACATGTCCCAATATGGCAGGTCTACGAAAAAGGGGGAAGAAACTTAATATAGGAAATAATATTAAAAAATTAATTGCAGGTTTCTGGAGTTATGGGAATGTGAAGGTAAAGGAGGTAGGTGAGGGGATATGGTAAAAATGACTAAGTATGAGGTGAAAAAGGGGGAATGGAGAGTGCATTATAGTGAATGCGAGATTGTAGGTCTATTGGTATGCGAGTCTAAATACATGAGAAAAAGGTAAATGGGGTAGTAAGTCGTCCCACATCCACATTTCAAGAAAATGGTTAAGTATGAAAAAGGTGAAAAGTCCATTCTGGAGGACGCGGAAGTAAGAGGTGTAATTTGTAGGTAGCGCGATTGCGGATCTACGGACTAATTTGTAGGTAGCACGATTGCAGGTCTATAGACTTAAGGATATGCGGGTCTGCCACATGTTGTACTATCGCAAAGCATAAAAACGACTAAGTGTAACAAGAGTAAAATGTGGTAAGTGATGAAAAATGACTAAGTGTTGGAGAGGTAAGTAGTAGGGTTACATGAAAGTAAGGAAATGAAGATGGGATATGAAATATGGAAAAAGGGAAATGGAAAAATGGAAAAAGGAAAATGTAAATGAACTTCAAAAATGAAATGGAAAATAGAAATGAATTATGGGAAATGAATGTAGAAATTGTGAAAAATATAGAAAATGATAATATGAAAAATGGAAAAAGGAAAAAGGGAAAGTAAAATAGTAAATGGAAAATGATAATGTAAATAATAATGGAAATGAATTATGAAAATAATAATGAAAATGAATGTGGAAATGAATAATGAAAATGGAAATGGGCTAAAAATGGAAATGATTAACCGTGGAAACGGTGTGGAGGATTGGAAAAATGTCTCAAGTATGGAGAGTAGTGAAGAAGAAGATTAGAGTGGAAAGAAGGAAACATGACTAAGTATAAAGTGTGGAGAGTGAAGAATGATGAAAATAGGAAAATTACTAAGTATGGGGCAACAATATGTGGGGGGGGAGGATGACATAGGACTATTTAATGAGAATCTTGGCATAAGTATTTTCCTTCTTTTAGTATCTTTTTTTTTTTGTTCTCTTTTGTTTCAAAAAGAAGCCATCTCTGTTAGTTTTTCACGATGAAGAACTGGAGAGTTTATATATATATATATATATATATATATATATATATATAAGGTCTCTATTTGATGTGTGAAAAAAACATCAATAGGTGGGTGTCCATTTCGAAAGCATTATATTGTTGAACTGAGACCTATTCCCAACCACGGTTTGATACAAAAATTCTCAAATTGCTTCATTTACCTGAGATACCAAGTGGTCTCACATCCTTTAGTACATATATATTTAAGGGACTATTAAGTCAAGGGTTATGATTTGTGTTTTGTATTGGAAATATAACAATTGGATCTCATCCATTGCCAACTTCCATTTCTCACAAAACCAACCTTGGAAGCTCACTTGAAACTGATTTGCAAGTAAAAACTCATTTGTATTGGTTTGCATTCTCACTAAGATCAGATTTCATTTCATGGTTATAAATAGAATGATATGGGTGCTCAAAATCGAGGGTTTACCTGGAATTCCATGTATAATGATGATGATTTGTTGTAGGTTTGATGAAAGATTGGATATCCATAGAAACTTGCACCTGGAACAATGATTTGACCAACTCAAAGGCTCACACACAAGGCATATTTATAGAAGGGGTTATTTCCTAGTTTGGTATCCTATTTATTCTATTTGAAGAGGTCTATAACAACATCACTACCAACATAAATACTTCAGTCTGTAACCACATCATTAATAGTAGATGTTGACAAGAATGGTGCAAATCAAATGATGGGTCGTGGGAACTTATCTTTTGATCATAAATACTAAGACAACCATGCACATTCAACCAAATAAGATGAGCATAAATTTTTTCAGGCACAGGTGGATATGGATGTTGGAAGTACCAAGGTGGAAGTCAAATAGGGAATATCCATGGAGTGTAACTGGTAACATTAGACAATCAATTATTATGATGATTACATGATATCAAAACCAAACCTGTTTTATGGAGACTGCCAATTAAATTGTTTTATTAGTTCAAGTGTTTACATGGAAACCAAACTTGCATTATCCAAACTCTATAATTGGAGGTTTAATGCCAATTAAGTTGTTTTATTAACTAAATTTTATGGCGATCTACTATCTTATATTTTGAACATGAACAAGACAATTACCTATTAAGAACCAAAATAGCTCCAACATGTTACTTTAGGTCTCAACAACTATTTTTGTGGCACAGTTGATAACTAATTATTTCATATTACAAAAATAAATGACTATCAAGAGTCAAAAGAGCTCCAATTGGTGGACCAATGTCTTGGCAATCCTAAAATGAATTGAAGAAAATGATTTTGGGATATATGTAATATACAATGTCATTTATACTTGTTGGTCAATGTGTTGTGCTATAAATATTCCTGATGAAGATGGAGGGATACTCGAGTATTTTGTGTTTTTAACTATAACATGGGTACTCAAAACATCAACATCATTTTTTTTCATGTATGGTCAGAATAATTGAAAAAGTTATCAGAAAACCATTTAAGTTGATGGATTGTTATAGGATAAGAATTGTTGCATATTTCAAACTTAAATAGTGTTTGAAAGTTGATGACTTTAAACCAACAATTCAATTATAAAATCACCATAGAAGTTAAACTTCTGAAAAGTTTTTTTCTTATCAACCTAGAGATTTACAGTCCAAATTATTATGCATAAGGAACAAGTAATAAATGCTCAGGTAGTCGTTGTGGTGTTTAAATAAATTTAAGGAATGCTTAGATATGATATGAGAAAAGAGGACTGGGGATTAGAACCATCCCTAGTTATTGTCTCTACCTTATTGTTGCTATAATAGAATCCTCAACCATTGCATATTTGTTGGTGGCATCATCATGGTTTCACTATTTGTAAAACTTGTAATTTCCAATAGATAATTGTTTTCATTTTACACTCTGCAGGGAAGAGTTCATATAATCATTGTTTATATATCCAAAACTAACTATTGTCCAACTCCTCACATTAACTAAAATTTCTACCTTCATGTTTTGCGCCAAATCAAAATGATCCACCTGTGAGAAGAAGTTAGTATTTCAAGGTTCCATTGAGGAATAGTTGTATGTTTTTTTTTTCTAAAAACTAGAATTGAGTATGTAGATCTAGTTCCATCTAAAGTGATCGTGCCATGTCACACTTAAGGATTAATTTGCCAAATTTTGCTAGGATCTAACATTTAAATGATCACGACTTATGATTACAAAAATGATGCTTAAATCATGTGAGAACTCTAGGTTGTTCTTTGTATCAACAACTTCTCATTCGTACGCATCAAATTATGCCTCAACATCATTTAAATTGGTTGCAGTGATGCATAGTTACTTTGTCATTGCTTCTTTATTTGTTTTACATTATTAAATGTACATCATGCATAGTGTGTGATGATTGATGACATGGCTACGTTTGTTACTTGTTGTAATAACTAGTAGGTTTTGACTTCGTGGAGAAGTTCACACTTCAGAATTTTTTTTGAATTATTGATGTGGCATGGGGCCAACAATGTAACTCTTACAATTTTAAAACGATGCATTTATGGTTAAGGTTTTATTGTGTAATCTCATCTATTTAACACAAGTCTTTGGTAACTGCATAAAAGAAACTTGAGGCCAAGTTTTGTTCCAAGGGGGGAAGTATGTCATGCCTCTCCTTGCATAACTCTGCTTTGAGAAGAATTAGGAGGTTAATCCGAGGATTGACTAAAGAGTTTAATGACCATGTTTCTCGTTACTCTGTATGTATGTGACTTATAGAATGTACTTGATTGATTATATGCATTCAATAAGTCTTACTTGTGGAGTAGAATAGTTTATACATTATGATAGATATATGTTTGATCATGGAATGTATGCTTATGATGTGAACAAGTGCAAGTTGTGTTAGGTGGACGAGACTTGGAGGACTTCTCGGTGGAGTTGATTAAGGAAGAAGGCTAAGGAAGCCAAATTAAATATTGTGTAGCCAGTGGACTTGTGTTGATTTTATATTGCTTATATTTCATATCTACACACAAGTATTGAGACATGATTTCAACGATCGTAGTGGTGTAGGACATTGTTCACTTGAGGGGGACACTAGTGGATATCGTTGTTTGGGAGAGCTCCAAGTTGGGGGTCAAACAATAAATATCTATGGAGGGTAACTGGTAATATTGTACAATTAAGTATTATGTTGCTTATATGATATTGACCTATGTGATATATGTGTGGTGGTTGCATGTGTAGGATACAAGGAAAACCTTGCCAACTTGCCAATGAATGGGTGTGGGCCATAACCAGTAAACCCTTAATGGAGACGTGGAGTCTCAACTTAGGCACATAGTCTCAATAGAGGCATGGAGTATCTAATTGCAGAATATATGGTCTTATGATTGGGGGGGCACGTAGTAAGGTGGGCTGACCTTACTCCCCAACAAATAATTCTTCCATATCCCAATTAAGCTTAGGAAAAGTGTTTAAGACCCATTGTTGAATTTACCCACTTTTAGGGGGCTCTTCAAGTATTATTATTTTGTTTTTAAATGTTGAATACAAAAATGTTGCAGGAATTCTGCCACCATGGAAATCTTAACTGAATAATGCATGGGATATGGAAGAAGCTAGCTTCATTAATTTGGAATGTTTACCAACAGATGGTAAAATTCATGTGGAGTACATTTTGCAATCTAACACTGGTTATGAGCCCATGCAGCTCGAGGGTCCCAGGGAAAGAAGTTTTCCCCGAGTATGGTTGGGAGGAAACTAGTTGGTAGCATGAAATAGAAATTTGGAGCTCATGGAGGGAGAGTTGCTAAAATAGAGAGGACTATGCAATAATCATAAAATATTTGTGCTGGACAATATTTCTGCTTGAACATCTATTGATATTTCTCTTGGTAGATATAAAATCTTGTCAATTTCTTATTTGGTTAATTTGAGTTTTTGTTTCTTTAATCTAACTAATATTTTGAATCTCGTTATGAATGACCATGGTAGGAATTTGATGTTGTGAATGAATTAGTGTTTTCGAGCATGACATTGTAATGCTAACATTGCCACCAGTTGTATATTTACATTGGATGACAACATTGTTTGGGAAGAATGCTAAGAATTATGTTTGTAAAGTATAAGAAGCTACAACCATGTAAAGAAGTGGTTGGGCATATATGCTCGTGGCAAAATCTAAATATAAAGGTAAATTCCATGAGAAATGGGAAATTAATCTATAAGTATTCATTTATTCTTGAAATTGAAGTAAATTATGGGTATTTATTGACAGTTGTCAATTGCTAGCCCACTCCAAGTGTTGTGTGGTCATGTGTATCCACCATGCCCTATGTAAGTGAAATATATGTGTGTCAATGGTGTAGCCAAGCATGAAGGGCAGGACTTGCTAGTTGTCTAGCTTTGACATTTTTATTGTGTTGCTCCTCTATTTATACAATGTGGTTCATAAGAAATATTTGAAGCAGAAATCTGTTGTGGAGTGGTTAAGAGAAGGGAGAAAGAACTTCAAAGAGGTATCTAAATGTTGGAAGGCTCTCACTTCTTGTTTGCAAATTATTTTTTATTGGATTGCATGGAATCCTGGTAATGGTTGGGACATCCGTATTGGAGTAGATTCATTTGTGGGGTCTCAATCTTATTATAAACTTTCTATGGATTTAGTCTCTGCGCTCCATTCAGAAGGAATTGTTTTTTTGGCTCAAGCTACTTCAAATGTTTCATGAAGTCTAACTGTTTTTAATTGGAAATCTGTTGAAAGTCTTGATCTTTCAAGTGAGTTAAGAGTTGAATGGGATGCTTATGTTATGGGCCTTAAGCATTCATGTTTTATGCTGTGAATCAGTTGATTCAATTGTATGGTCGTGGGATGAGAAAGAAGGTAAGGTATCGGCTAAACATGCATACGAGGTTCAATTTTTTGATGACTTTGTTGTTTGTCAAGAAGGATGGCTTAGTTATTTATGGAAGTGGCAGATTCCTTTGCGTATCAAATTGTTTTGTTGGCTTATGGTTGAAAACGGGATTTTGACCTGGGATAATTTGGTCAAAAGAGGATTTGTTGGTCTAGGTAGATGTGTGCTTTGTGGAGAAGAGGAGGAACTGATTGACCATTTGATGGTAAATTGTTTCTTTACTAAAGAAGTTTGGAATTTTGTCTTACATTTTCTTCATTTAAGAAAGGTTTGGGGTATTGGTCAGCTCTTTGTTTATTTTCAAGATTGGATCAAGGAGATGGGGGCATGGAAGGAAATTCTTTGTTTTATACGTTGGAAAATTTGGAGGCATCAGAATTATATTATATTTGAAGGTTTGTAATCTCGCCTTGAAAGATATGGGTGAGATAGAAAAAGATAAATATGTTTCATTTCAAAGAATACATTGTCCTCCTCTTATGGAGAGTAATATATCAGTGGTTTTTTTTACAGTGCTTCTCAGAATGGGGGTGCCAGATGAGGAGCTGGTGCAATTTTAAAATGTCCAGATATGGGTGTATTCAGGATTAAAATGAATTGTGGTAAAGGGACCAATTCACAGGGGGTGTTGTTGGCCTTGTGGAGTATTTTTTTTTTGTTCATTTCAAGCAAGTTACTTGTTTGCAACTGGTGGGAGATTCAAAAGTTATAGTTGATTGGTTTTTCTTCAAAAACAATATGTAGGTGATCTTTTTAGAGCCTTGGATGAAAAAAATCCGCCATCTGAGTTCAAAATTCCAGGTGTTGAAGATTCAACATATATAGGGAGTTTAATATGGTAGCAGATTTGCTCTCTAAACAAGCTCTGGATTTGGAGGAAGGCAAAAAAAAATTTGTTGAGGAAGGTTATGGTGAAGAGCTTTTCGAGTTTCTGTCTATTTTCTAATTTGAAATTACGGTTTTCTCTGATCGTTTTTGGAATTTGTAAGGGGCTGTAAAGTTTTGATGGTCTTTTGAACGTTTTGAATGGCTTTTGGGGTGGGGAAGGATAGCTATTGGAAGCTGATTTGGAGAATTTTATGATGAGTAATTTGTAATGTTTTCTTTATATTATTAATATAAGTACTTTTTTTTCAGTGAAAAAAAAAACTGACTTGAATTTGAATTGGATGAGAATTGCTGCCAAAAACTGTTTTGTGATTGGGTGGAACGATTTCCGTGAACAAGCCATTGCCAAAAACTGTTTTGTGCTTGGGGTGAACGATTTCTTTGAACAACCCATTACCCATATATGACAACCAATTCTCCTAATTTGGCTACTGAGTTAAATCGTATTTTTTTTTGTGAAGGCAAATCGATGCCAAGTTTCAGCCTTCTCTTTTCTCTGGACCATTTTATACATGTTTCTTCGAAATTTTATTTTGGGTTCTTGAATTCTTGAAGGAAAATAGTCTTCTTCCTCATTATTATTCGAACTGGCTTCGTTGTTATCATCCAGATACTTGTCATTGTGTGACTTGTGTTTTTCGAAAAACGCGGTCTTTCTAATGCTAAATAAAACTTAAACTTCTTGCAATACCAAATCTGGAATGTTTTTGCATTTTGGTCCGTTCCTTTCTTCACCGTAGCAAGTCCATGTGATGCCTATTGAAATGCCAACTGTGGGCAAAGGGTTCCCATGCCAAATCGTTTTGCAATTTTGGCTGGAAAACTTTGCAATCCAAGTGTTTGACAGAAGTTGTGAACCACAACATTGCCTTAAAATGCAAGCTAAGTGTGAGAAGAAGGTCCTATATTATAATTTCATTGTTGCCTGTGTCTTCAATGTTGTGGGTATGTTTTCTTCACTGTTGGGTTTGCTTTGTTGTTGGGTTAATTTTCCACTGTTGTGGATGAGAGTTCTTGATGTCAAATGATTTTATTGGGTGATTTTAATTATAATTTGGATGGTGGCGCCAGATGGTGGAGGCTTTCATGGACGTTTTTCTTTAGAACTGCCTTCCTCACTGGTCACCTGTTACATCAACTTGCACCTCCTGAGCTAGGAAACAAAAATATTGACATTATTTCCCTACCTGAGGTGCTCTATTATGGGTTATTGTTTTAGTAGCCAGTCATTACATATACTGCATTATATAATTATTGACACACTCTTAGTGTGTAACTGTATAGCTTAAAAGCGAGTCTTCATGGCGAAGTTGGCACGGAGAAAGAGGTGGTGTTATAGATGGTTATTATTTGCAATTTTGACTACCCTCGTTAGTTTTTTCTTGACCATGACAGCACACTGGTTTAGTATTTCTGTAATAATTGAATGATCCATTATGTTCATAATGGGCTCAGCAGAGTGCTGTTTAAGTTGGAAAACATGAAAGTAGTGAGACACACAAAATACACAGAAAAATAGATTGTATTATTGCATAATAGACACAACACAATACACATATATAAAGCTGGATGCTGATCCAACT
>JZKD02S0342754.1:944031-958056 GCA_000966675.3 Picea glauca
TATAACCTACAATCTACAGCAGCGGATTCATCTCACATTGCTCTCATATTACAGCCCCTCTGGTGAGAGAGTCAGGGCTGTTCTAGCTCTGATACCAAGTTGGAAAACATGAAAGTAGTGAGACACACAAAATACACAGAAAAATAGATTGTATTATTGCATAATAGACACAACACAATACACATATATAAAGCTGGATGCTGATCCAACTAACTCCACTCTTGGAGGGATAGGTTGAGAGAATATCTCAACATCCTCCTACAAATCTTCAAACCAATCTCCAACTCAACATAATCATTAATTCTAACAGTTTAGAAAAGAAGTGTGCAAGGTATTTGTAGCTGAGGAGAATACATATCTTAAACTGAACATGGTTATAAATCTTTTTGTAATTGAACTGATGCCAGATGCTAATGCAATAGCTTTGTCTTAAAGTCGTTTGGAAGCTTGTTGGATGCGTTGGAATCCATTTCTATTTGTTTCACTTTATGAAACACATACCAAATGAATTAGAAAACCACTGGTATTAATCCACTACTGACTTATTAAATAATGAAATTTGGTACATAATGATTATCTCAAATAAATTTTAACACCATTGAGGTCAAGAACTCTTCTGCCCACTTGTCCTTCCATATGATCTATTAAATATATGTTCATAGCAAAGGATTCTAAGTTTGGAGAATCACCCGAGTCTTGCTGCCCACATGAGTTATCACAGGGAATCCAAACTAGTCCTCTGCAGTAATTGCTTGGAATATCCTTTGCATGAAATTGTGATCTGGGCTTAAGCAGACTTGAGCATTTAAAACATCAATTTTGGACTAGGGAGCTGAATGCAATTGCTGAATTATCCAACCAAGCATCTAGGAAGCTTACTCAAGGAGTAAGAGTATCTAGGAAGCTTACTCAAGGAGTAAGAGTATAGAAGAAAAAAATAGGAGTCTTAAGCGTATAGAAGAAAAAAATATTCTTCTAGCACAAGAAAGGAAGAATCAGCTTACTAAATTTATTGATTTACTATGTATTTGAATGGTTGTTTTGACATTCCCAGTTGTTTAAGTCTGTACTGTAACCGTTTTGACAGGTATTTCTTACTGTACTTCTGGAATTGATTGTGCTAAAATCAAAATTGGAGTGGTTAAACTAGATGTTGGGCGATTGTGACTTGGTACTCCAAAAAGTTGTTCAATTGCTCTGTTCTGTTATCTTATCATAAAAAACAGACCAGTATTTTGCCTAGCTCTGTCAATACTGTACATTTTCAGCGGCTTGGACATACTCTTATTATTTCATTCAATACTGAACATTTTCAGTGGCTTGGATATACTCTTATTATTTCATTCTTAATACAAGCAACAATATTTCCGATTGAAATCTGGTTGTGTATCACGGAATGTAAGATGCGTCATTTTGGTAATAATATTTTCAAGATTCTGAACCGTGAATCACCATCAATATGCTAACCAAGGGCCAGCATCATAGTTTAAAAAGGAAGGAAATCGACTTGAGATGGCTTTGAATGAACAATTTTAACGGAGCAATGTGGCAAACTGACTTTTTCCTTTGCGACGAGTTGAAAAACTGAAAATATAAATTGTCAAACTATACACTATATTACACTGTATTGGTGGATGAGACTCCCTTGTTTGTGGGACAAGGGATTCTTTCAATTTGAGTGTTAAAGTTTACAGCTTCAATTTGAGTGTTAAAGTTTACAGAGGTGTACATACTTCTCTAAATTTTGAACATGTGAACTCTTAGGAGGAACCGGCCTAACCATAAAATCTTTCTATTAACACTTTAAGAAGCAGGTTTTAAGAGACTTTACTGATTTAAATAATAAAATCTTTCTATTAACACTTTAAGAGACAGGTTTAAGAGACTTTACTGATTTAAATAATAAAATCTTCTATTAACACTTTAAGAGGTGGGTTTTAAGAGACTTACTGATTTAAATAATTTATTACTATGTTTATAACGAATTATCAAACATAATGCGGAAATTCAAATAAAATCATTGCTGCATTGTTTATAGAGTCCACACACACACATATATTGGATGCATTATGAATCTATATTTTCTTTTTTGGGTTGTTACAAGCAAGCACTTTAGATTCCATATTTTTCGTCATAATGTGTCCAATGCAGTGAACTTAGCTCAATAAGTGTGTGAAGATCATGTGATATTGCTAATCTGGGTTGTTACAGGAACCAATATCATACAAACTTGCATTACCTACTAACATTAAAGCACACATTATTTTTCATTTTTCATCGTTTAAAAAATATGTGCATGATCCTAACCATGTAATTAATTGGGTTGTGATCTAGTTGGAAATAGATTGGGAGTTCTAGCCAAAACCTTGTGCATCCTAGACAAGAAAGTAGCATTGCTTTGAAATTGAGTCATCGCTTAGGTAAAGGTGCAATGGAAGCACTTTGGACCATATGAGGCTACTTGAGAGATGAAGGGTGCCAAGAAAGAGGCATATACATTCCTATTTTAGTCTTGAACGTTGTTAAAATAAAAGAACATTGATGATGGTGTTATTCCAAGGGGGAAGGGATGTAATGTCCCATTTTTTACCCTTTTGAATGATCTGAACTTAATTATGTATATGTTTAAATGTTTTTTTACTTTTTATTAATCTACTTTACTCACACCATGATCTAGACATAGTGTAGCATCTCTGTTACCAAACTGCTCCAATACCAATTTGCAACATATTTGTTACCAAACTGCATCCCTGTTACCAAATTGTTATGATACCAATCTGTAACATCCCCATTACCAAATTGCTTTGACACCAATTTGTAACCTTACCCAACCTACTACTGAGCAATGCTACTCCAAAATCCAATGCGTAGATTCCACTCTATAATCCTAAGTCTACACAGTAATACTTGAAATAACGTGCTCAACCCCAAGCTGAGTCGCACCACTCAAACTTTCCTCTTTTTACACAACTTAAAACAACAGAATTAACACAATGCAATTGCGCACCCAAGCATACTAAGCACATTACTTTATTGCGCGTGTATTCCATACTGAACATGAGATCACTACTCCACACATATTCCTAGCCATAGACTTTGTTGCTCATATACTTCCAGCAATAGGTCACCCCCGAACTAGGACTTAACTCCACAAGAGCAAAAGGGTTCCTAATGCCAAGCTAAGGTCTGATAATCAACAAAATTGCTCAGTCCAAGGTGCCACTAATGCAACTAGCCTACAGTCTCCCATTCCCCACATGCCTGTCACACCCAAGGAAGTGTGCCCCTTCTTTGCTCAACAGTCCCTCAGCTGCCCTACTTCCCTTTCAGGATTCCAGAAACAAGCTGGACAGGAAGTCCCAAAACCTTGCAACTAATGCCCAACACACCAAGGAACAATTCCCAACAAAAATCTCACTTGTAGAGAATGCTCACGAGCCTGACAACCTGCCTCTTCGACAACAAATCTCTCACCTAGAGAGACTTCTCACAGGCATGACAACTCGCCTCTTTGACAACAAAAATCTAGTTACAATACATAGAAACCCCTTACAATATTTTCTCTGCAGATAAGGTAATAGTCGTAATTCCCAAATGGTCTAACCCCTTCTGCACATGAGAAAATGAATGATTAATCCCCCGAATGATTTCTACCCCCTTCCAAATACACTAAGGTCAACAATATTTATTGCATGTCTTAAACTGGACACTTGTCACCTTTAGAAATAGCTTTATCCACTTGGTGACATGATCCCATCCCTCGAGAACTTAGGATAATTAATTATCCATAAGTTACACTTTTTTAGAAATATTAATAAAATATTCCCTGGGACTTAAGTCCCCCCCCCTTTCCTTTTTCCAATGGAGTAAGCCCCCCGTCTCTTTTCGTCTAATCTGTCTACGTGCAACGATGTGATAATATTAATAGCTTGAATATGATTACACTTTACAAGGATAGGTGCACTGGCCTATTTGCGTATTGACTCACAAGCCTCATAATCACACATGCTCTTTGATTTCCAATACACACACACACACACACACAACTCAGCATGATGCACACTACCAGGTAATCCCTGTGCACTTACTCACGTGTACGCAACACTATAAAATGTGCGCACCCTTCCTTTGATGTGCAACCACGCGCACTCACCCAAGTGTGCACATCACTATGAAATGTGAGCACGCTTTCTTTGATAACAATTCTCGCACACTACTTGGGTGCGCGCAAAGCCAATACTTGGTGCCTACAGATCATTGACCTATATGTACATTTACATTTACAATTGGTACCAACAACTCACCAGTCTATATGTACAATTACAAGGGTTCAGATTAGGGACATTACATTCCCCTCCCCCTTATTTATGCATTGTCTTTGGTGCATTATATACACATGTATATACAAAACTTCAAAAATCTTCAAAAAAATGCGGATACTCTATCCACATAACATCCTCATGCTCCCAAGTTGCATCCTTGGGATTGTACCATATCCATCAAACCTTTACCATCTCCATGGCTCAATTCCAGAGCTTTTGATTTTCTGATCCAATATGCAAACAGGTCCCACTTGAAAATCGTCTTCTAGCTCCACTTAAATCACATTCCAATCAATAATATGATTAGCATTAGGTACATACTTTTTAAGCAATGATACATGAAAAACATTATGAATACACAAGGATGCAGGCAACGCAAGCATATATGTGACATGACCAATCCTCTCTAGGATTTCAAATGGCCCACAGTAGCACGCTGCCAACTTGGAACAATTTCCCAACTTCAGGGAATTGCGTTTGGCTTTCACTTTTAAGAAGACATGGTCACCCACTTTAAAATTTCTTTGGGTTCTTCCTTTATCTGCGCAATTTTTCTGCCTGTCTTGGGCAACCTTTAAATTCTATCTTATCTTTACCATCTACTCCTCCATTTCCCAGAGCAGATTTGGCCCAACCACTGCGCGGTCTGTTGGGTTGTCCCAACTCACTAGTGTGTTGAACTTTCTACCATAAGTGCTTCAAATGGGCTCATCTTTAAAGATGTTTGATACACATTGTTGTAAGCAAACTCTACCAAGTGAAGGTAATCTTCCCATTTTGGTAGTTTATCCATCACATACATCCTGAGCATATCTTTAATCACCCGATTTACCCTCTTTGTTTGTCCATCTAACTTATGGTGATATGTTGTGCTAAAGTTCAGACTTGTTCCAAATCCTTTGAATAGTCCTTTCCAAAAGTTCGATGTGAACTTGGAATCTTTGTCAAACACAATTGTCTTAGGTACACCATGCATGTTAGGAATTTCTCGCTTGTATATTTCAGTAATGTTGGTTGCCTTGTGCGTTGACTTCACTGGAATAAAATGGGAAACCTTAGTAAGCTTGTCCACCACTACCATAATATAATCATGTTGCTTAGTAGTCCTAGCCAACTTAGTAATGAAATCCATATTTACAACTTCCCACTTCCACTCAGGAATGGGAAAAGGTTGTAGCAAACCAATTGGATATATGTGTTCAACCTTGACTTTTTGACATTCAAGGCATCTAACAATAAAATCAACAACTTCCCTTTTCATGCTTGGCCAATAGTATTGCTTTTTGACTGTGACAATTGTCTTCTGGTAGACTGGGTGTTCTGCATAAGGAACTTTATGCATCTCTGACAATAACAAACTTTTCAACTCATGATCATTTGGCACATAAACTTTGCGACTAAACATGAGGATTCCATCCTCTTTTAGCTCATAACCTTCAAATTTATGTTGTGACATACCTTGATGTAAAGTCGTCTTTATGTCCACATATCACTAATTTGATTTGACAACCTCTAAAATTATGTTACACAAATCCAATTTATACATGCTAATGGTTGTAGCATGCATCTCGAGCACCCTCCCGTTGAGTGCATCGACCACCTTGTTCTTTTTTCCTCTAATATGCTTTATGTCAAAGTCATACTCATTGAGGAATTCTAACCACCTGCTTTCTCTGGCATTTAAACTTGGTTATCCAAACAGATACTTCAGACCATTATGGTCTATTCTCAGCTCAAATCTTTTACCCACGAGATAATGTCGCCACATCTTCAACGCATGCATTGTGGCTGCATATTCTAAGTCATGAGTAGCATAGACCTTTTCATGCTCTTTTAACTTTCTCAATTCGTAGCATATCACATGCCCATTCTGACTAAGGACTCTACCAATCCCTGCCTTGCATGCATTCGTGCACATGATGAAGTCTTCATCTTAATCAACAATTCTCAAAATTGCCGCACTTGTCAACAAACTCTTCAAGTGCTGAAAACTCCTTACACAATCTGGAGTTCATTCGAAACGCACACCTTTCTTTTGCAAGGATGTTATTGGATGCACAATCTTTGAGAAGCCTTCAATAAACCTTTTGTAATAACCCGCAAGTCCCATAAAGGACCTCACCTCAACGACATTTCTTGTTGTCTACCATTCCTCAATGGCTTTTAATTTTTCTGGATCCACAACTATTCCTTCCTTGGAAATGATATGACCCAAATAATAAATCTGTCGTTGGTAAAATGAGCCTTGCTCAACTTTGCATACAACTAATGTTCTCTCAAAACTTGCAGCACCATCCTCAAGTGTTGCTCATGCTCTTCTTTAGACTTTGAATAAATAAGTATGCCGTCTAGAAATACAATGACAAACTTATCCAAGTAATTTTTGAAAACTCCATTCATCAAACACATGAAGATAGTTGGTGCATTTGAAAACTCGAATGGCACCACTGTGAACTCATAATGTTCATATCTCGTTCTGAAGGCAATGTTGCTGATCTGTTCTTCTTTAATTCTCACTTGGTGATATCCAGATCTAAGATCAATCTTTGAAAATATATGTAAGCCCCTCAACTGATCAAAGAGGTCATCTATCCTTGGTAAATGATACTTGTTCTTTATTGTTACTTTGTTCAACTACCTAAAGTCTATACAAAGTCTCAGTGTATCATCTTTATTCTTCACGAACAATACTGGGGCACCCCAAGGTGACACTCTTGGGCGTATATGCCCTTTCTTCAAAATCTCTTTGATTTTCATCTGTAATTCCTCCATCTCTGACATACTCATCCTATAAGGAGTCTTGGATACATGTGTTGCTCCAGGCATCATATTTATAGAGAAATCAATATCTATTTTCAGTGGCAACCCCTGTATCTCTTTAAAGACATACTCAAATTCTTTCAATATTGCACAGTCTTCAATATTTGACACTTTACCCTTAGGTGTCTCTTCCATGTGCAATGCAAATACTTCAAATCCTTTCCTGTAACTTTTCTTCAATTACAAGGTTGAAACTTCTCTGATAGTTACTACTCTTGGAATGCCTTGAACTTCTCTTAAGTTTTCTTCCTCATCCAAGCAAGTAAATTCCTTATTGTAACAGTCTAGAACAACATGATGTTGGTCCAACCAATCCATACAAACGAGGAAATCATATGAGCCCAAAGGTATGATATTCAAATCATCATTTGTGCATAGTCCATTCATTTCCATTGGACATGCCATAACCATCTCTTGAATTTTCCTTTTAGCTCTTGTAGCTAACTGCACCAACCAAGGTTTTCCAAGATTGCTTCTTAGCAATTGGAATCTTTCCACCATCTTAGGATCTAGATAACTATGACTAACTATTGAATCAATTAAAATAGCAGTGGGTTGGTCATTAATCTTACCTTCCACTTTAATTTTGTGCGACTGAAACTCAATTTGCTTGTTATCTAGGGATGCATAAATCCTTGGTACATTTCTGCCCATGTCTTCAACTGTCGCAACTTGTTGAACATTGTGTGTAGTCCTAACTTTTTCACCTCTTTAAGGGAAATATCCGTGCATATGATCTTTTCCACAACCCCAACATTGAATAGACAGTTGCTTTGTTTTTTTTCCTATTGTATCTGTCATTATGGGCTCATTTGGAGTTGGTTGTCCTTGCGTAGTATTTCTAAAAAATGGTGGCTTAGCCCCCTTCTTCCTCTGTTCCACCTTGCTTTTCATCTTGTCTTTCCAAGCCTTTTGGAAAGTCGGTCTTCCCCTTTGTTGATCATAAATACAATTAGTGCACCTTATGGTTTCCTCCAATGTCTTCGGGTCATCATATTGTATCTTGTCACTGATAATTGGTGGTAGCCCACTCAGGTGCCTCTGATTTTTAACTTGCTCGTCCTTGATGAATGCGACATATTTCAGTATCTCTAAGAATATTCTTTCATACTCATCTATTGTCATACTCCCAAGCTTGAGTTCAAAGAACTCCTTCATTTTCTTGTCACAATATCGCTTGGTTAAGTATCTGTTTTGAAAATGCTTCTTGAACTCCCTCCAAGTAACCTTCTTCTCATCAATGTGTTGCACTTGCACAAAGTGATCCCACCACATTGATGCTTTTCCTTTTAGCTGATAGATAGTGATTCTCCCTTCTACCTGCGCAGAATAATTATGCAGCTGGAAATACTTCATCATACCCAATAACCAAGTATATGCATCTTCATCCTTCTTGTGCTGACCATCAAATGTAGGAAGCTTGATCTTATTCATTTCTCCTTGTAGCTCGTCCACTCCAACCCTTCTATTATGATTTTTGACAGGAAATGGACTTGAGCTATTGCTAGCTATCCTAAATGAATGCTTTGATGAGTGAGGATGATGTCTATCAACACTTATTGTTCCTCTTCTCTTTTCATCACGAGACTTGCAACTTCTTGACCTACTTGTCTCTGTCTCCTTATCCATTTTATTTTCTATTATGTCCAAGCTTTGCATCAACTTGACATTGAAGTCATCTTGTTGCTCCTTGGCTTTCATAGGCCTTTCATTATCATCTTTATAGCTTTGGAGATCTTTTTTCAATCCCTTTATGGTTTCCACCAAGTTTATGCACTCCTCCTTGGATTTTGTACCATCAACACCCAAACCGACATACAAATCTTTGAATTCACCATCATGGCTAAAATCTCTTTGCGCATCTTCCATTCTTTTTGACTTTTTGCATTGATTTTGTCCTGTGCTAATCGCTATTAATCATGCAAAATGTGCAGACAATAAGATTTGTTAAACGAATTCATGCAATAACTTCATGAAAACTCTACACCATTTTGTCGGAATTCCTTCTTCTGAATCCCATATGCGCACTGGTATTCAACGCATGCCAATGCACAATGTCAATATCTGACATATACATCATGTATCAGTATTACACATGCACCACAAATTGTTCTCCGCCCAACCCCAATCTTTAGTGCACACACATGTGCATTATTGATTACTATGCATTTCTAGCGTTGCACCTCACAATGTCTAGAATTTAGTGCGCACACTGGCGCACTCTTATTTTATGCGCACCATGGCCATGTTGTAATTCCAAATTCGGCCACTTGCCAGTCCAAGTTTTTCCTTAAGTAGAAACTCATCCCATGTAGGCTCATTGTTGAAACCATATATTTGATACCACTTTGTAACATCCCCATCACCAAACTGCTCTGATACCAATCTATAACATCCCCGTTACCAAACTTCTTTGATACCAATCTGTAACATCCCCGTTACAAAACTGCTCTGATTCCAATTTGTAACCTTACCCAACTTACTACTAAGCAATGCTACTCCAAAATACAGTGCGCATATTCCACTCTATAATCATAAGTCTGTGCAGTAATACTTGAAGCAACACGCACAACCCCAAGGTGAGTCACACCACACAAACTTTCCTCTTTTTACACAACTTGAAACAACAGAAGTAACACAAAGTTATTGCACACCCAAGCATACTGAGCACATTGTTTTATTGTACATGTATTCCATACTGAACATGAGATCACTACTGTGCATGTAACCATTATGGTGTCACACACCAATTATGTTCTCTTTGTGCGCGCAGACTGCTTTCATGTGCACACAAGTAAGTCCAGCCTCTGTTGCACACAAATTATTTCCCCACGCGCACGACCATTTTAACCTCGTCTCAGAGACTCATAACCAACATCACAAGGTTAAAATAAGAGGAAAAGTAACAACAATTGTCATACTCATGCATGACTACAAATACTGACTATCAACACCACACATACATGTGCAAGCAACATAATACAAAATAACAACAATTACTTATATGCAACAAAATACAAGAATTAAACCCATATTAAACACATATAATTATGCACACAGTAAATGAGACAAGCACATAAAGACACTTATCTTTTATGAAAAGTCACCAACTGCGCACATAACTAAGACGTTCCTCCTATCGATAGACTCTATTGCTCATATAATTTCAGTAACAGGTCACCCTTGAGCTTGGGCTTACCTCCACCAGGGAAAAAGGGTTCCTAATGGCAATTTAAGGTCTGATAATAAAAAAAATCCAAGGTGTCACTAATGCAACTAGCCTACATTCTTTCATTCCCCACATGCTTTTCACACCCAAGGAAGTGTGCCCCTTCTCTTCTCAACAGTCCCTCGCTGCCCCACTTCCCTTCTAGGGTTTCAACAACATCCCGGACATGAAGTCTTAGAGCCTTGCAACTAATGCCCAACGCACCAGGGAATAATTCCCAACAAAATTCTCACCCGGAGAGAATTCTCATAGGCCTGACAACCCGCCTCTTCAACAACAAATCTCTCACCTAGAGAGACTACTCATGGACCTGAAAACCCGCCTCTTTGACAACAAAACTTTGGTTACAATACAAAATTCCCCTTACAAGTTTTTCTCTGCAGATAAGGTAATAGTCGTAATTCTCAGATGGTTTGAATGACTAATACCCTGAATGAGTTCTACCCCCTTCAAAATACACTAATCCCATGGAATGTATGATTATGATGTGAACAACTGCAAGTTGTGTTAGGTGGACAGGACCTGGAGGACTTCTAGGTGGAGTTGATTAAGGAAGAAGGCTAAGAAAGCCAAATTAAATATCCAGTGGTCAATGGAATTGCGTTGATTTTATATTGTTTATATTTCATATCTACACATAGGTATTGAAACATGCTTTCAACGATCTTAGTGATGTAGGGCATTGGTCACTTGAGGGGGACACTAGTGGATATTGTTGTTTGGGAGAGCTCCAGGTTGGGGGTCAAACAATAAATATATGTGGAGGGTAACTAGTAATATTGTACAATTAAGTATTATGTTGCTTATATGATATTGACCTATGTGATATATGTGTGGTGGTTTCATGTGCAGGATACAGGACAAACCTTTCCAACCTCCCAACAAATGGGTGTGGGCCATAACCAATAAACCCTTAATGGAGACGTGGAGTCTCAACTTAGGCACAGAGTCTCAATAGAGGCATGGAGTCTCTAAATGCAGAATATATGGTCTTATGATTTGGGGGTCATGTAGTAAGGTGGGATGACCTTACTCCCCAATAGATAATTCTTCAATATCCCAATTAAGCTTAGGAAAATCATTTAAGACCCATTGTTAAATTTACCCACTTTTAGGGGGCTCTTCAAGTATTATTATTTCATTTAAAAAAAAGAATTACAATTTAAGAAAAACATGCATAATTATGAAAAATGGGGGAATGACAAATGAGTGATGAATAATAGGGATTAATTATAAAAATCATAGTTTTGCTTGAAGGGGGTGAGGTGGCCAACCTTAGGGGTCTATAAATTGATGGAGAAATTCATGGTTGAGGGTGAGGGAAGGGTGGAGGTGGGGGGCCTTGGAGAGTACAAAAATGTTGTAGGAATTATGCCACCATGGAAATCTTAATTGAATAATACATGGGATATGGAAGAAGATAGCTTCATTAATTTGGAGTGTTTACCAGCAGATGGTAAAATTCATGTGGAGTACATTTTGCAATCTAACACTGGTTATGATCCCATGCAACTCGGGGGTCTCATGGAAAGAAGTTTTCCTCAAGTATGGTTGGGAGGAAACTAGTTGGCAACATGAAATGGAAATTTGGAGCTCATGGAGGGAGAGTTGCTAAAATAGAGAGGACTATGAAATAATCATAAAATATTTGTGCTCGACAATATTTCTAATTGAACATTTATTGATATTTCTCTTGGTAGATATAAAATATAGTCAATTTCTTATTTGGTTAATTTGAGTTTTTGTTTCTTTAATCTAACTAAGATTTTGAATCTCGTTATGAATGACCATGTTAGGAATTTGATGTTGTGGATGAATTAGTGTTTTTGAGCATGACATTGTAATGCTAACATTGCTACCAATTGTATATTTACATTGTATGACAACATTGTTTGGGAAGAATGCTAAGAATTGTGTTTTTAAAGTATAAGAAGCTACAACCATGTAAAGAAGTGGCTGGGCATATATGCTCGTGGAAAAAGCTAAATATTATGGTAAATTCCATGAGAAATGGAAAATCAATATATAAGTATTCATTTATTCTTGAAATTGCATTTGATTTAACTAAGTAAATTATGGGTATTTCTTGATAGTTGTTAATTGCTAGCCCACTCCAAGTGTTATGTTGTCATGTGTATCCACCATGCCCTATGGAAGTGAAATATATGTGTGTCAATGGTGTAGCCAAGCATGAAGGGAAGAACTTGCTAGTTGTCTAGCTTTGGCATTTTTATTATGTTGCTACTTTGTTTATACGATGTGGTTCATACTAAATATTTGAAGCAAAAAATATGTTGTGGAGTGGTTAAGAGAAGGGAGAAAGAACTTCAAAGGGGTATTTAACTATTGGAAGGCTCTCACTTTTTCTTTGCAAATTATTACTGATTGGATTGCATGGAATCCTGGTAATTGTTGGGACATCCATATTGGAGTAGATTCATTTGTGGGGTCTCAATATTATTATAAATTTTCTATGGATTTAGTCTCTGCACTCCATTAGAAAGGAATTTTTTTTGGCTTGGGATACTTCAAATGTTTCAGCTACTTCAAATGTTTCAGGAAGTCTGACTATTTTTAATTGGAAATCTGATGAAAGTCTTGATCTTTTAGGTGAGTTAAGAGTTGAATGGGATGATTATGTTCTGGGCCTTAAGCATTTGGGCTTTATGCTTTCTGAATCAGTCGATTCAATTGTATGGTGGTGGGATGAGAAAGAAGGCAAGGTATTAGCTAAACATGAATACGAGGTTCAATTTTTTGATGACTTTGTTGTTTGTCAAGAAGGATGGCTTAGTTCTTTATGGAAGTGGCAAATTCCTTTGCATATCAAATAGTTTTGTTGGCTTATGGCTGAAAACATGATTTTGACCTAGGATAATTTGGTCAAAAGAGGATTTGTTGGTCCAGGTAGATGTGTGCTTTGTGGAGAAGAGGAGGAATCGATTGATCATTTGATGGTAAATTGTTTCTTTACCGAAGAAGTTTGGAATTTTGTCTTACATTTTCTTCATTTAAGAAAGGTTTGGGGTATTAATCAACTCTTTGTTTGTTTCCAAGATTGGATCAAGGCAATGGAGGCATGGAAGGAAATTATTTGTTTTATATGTTGGGAAATTTGGAGGCATCATAATTATATTATATTTGAAGGTTGTCAATTATCTCTTTTTAGGGTTTGTAATCTGGTCTTGAAAGATATGGGTGAGATAGAAAAAGATAAATCTGTTTCGGTTCAAAGAATACCTCATCCTCCTCTTAAGGTGAGTAATATATCAGTGGGTTTTTTAATGGTGCTTCTCAGAATGGGGCTGTCATATGAGGTGTTGGTGCAGTTTTAAAATGTTCAGATATGGGTGTATTCAGGATTAAAATGAATTGTGGTCAAGGGACCAATTCATGGTGGGAGTTGTTGGCCTTTTTTTGCTCATTTCAAGCAAGTTACTTGTTTGCAACTGGTGGGATATTCAAAATTTATAGTTGATTGGTTTTCCTTCAAAAACAATATGCAAGTGATCTCTTTAAAGCCTTGGATGGAAAAAATTCTCCATCTGAGTTCAAAATTCTAGGTGTTGAAGATTCAACATATATATAGGGAGTTTAATATGGAAGCAGATTTTCTCTCTAGACAAGCTCTAGATTTAGAGAAAGTCAATTTTT
>JZKD02S0342754.1:958286-975481 GCA_000966675.3 Picea glauca
GCCAGGTAATCCCCACACACTTACTCAAGTGCGCACAACACTGTGAAATGTTAGGTGCATGTAAAA
Organism: Picea glauca; assembly: GCA_000966675.3. Classification (NCBI taxonomy): domain Eukaryota; kingdom Viridiplantae; phylum Streptophyta; class Pinopsida; order Pinales; family Pinaceae; genus Picea; species Picea glauca. The sequence continues at coordinate 958,353 of JZKD02S0342754.1, forward strand.
CCAATACTTCGTGCCAACGACTCACCAACCTATATGTACATTTACATTTACAATTGGTACCAACGACTCACTATCCTATATGTACAATTACAAGGGTTCGGATTAGGAACATTACACATATCATTGTGATTTCTAATACTTGTAAACATTGACATTTTAAATTATTTAAATATCCAAGATTGATTGACTGAGAGTGAGCACTTAAAGGGGATATGATACCATGAGAGGGGAAAGGTAAAGGGGTTTAAGGAAATGTTTATATGCCTACCTACCTATTTATCTTATTCCTACTTTTCTTACTCGTCTTTCCATTGCATAACATTCACTCTATTATAATGTTGATGTTGAGCCTAACCTATAGTCTAATTGGATATATTAGAAGTGGGCATAGCCATCTCCTAGATTTAGGTAACCAACTCTTACATCTTTGCATATTTTCCCATACATTCTTGGAGGTAGGAAGTGTTGTATTAGGAGTCTTTCTTACCATCTTTCACTCATGTCAAGACAAGAAAATTCAAATCAGAAAAAGGGAGCTATTTCTTGGAAGCATTGTGAAGAGAAATATAGAGTTTTATGATGGAAAAGAGAGATAACATATGATGGAAATGAATATCGCATGAAATAAAGCTAATAGAACCTTGCAAAGATGAGGAGAAGGAGATGAAATAATAGAGAAGAAAAATAAAAAAAATTGTGCAACAATAAAGGCCAAGTTTATTAGAGAGACAACCTTGCAATCCCAAAAGAAAGTTGGTCATAAAATTATTCAAGAAACAAGAGAAATGATGTTGGATTTTAACAAAAAATGGACAATAATAGTTTGGACTCTTTTTTTTTTTTTCAAAAACAAAGGTATCTTCTTTGAGTAAAGTGGAAGGTACAATCCTTAGGGGCAAAGGCGCATTACACAATGAGCAACAGAAACATGCTTATACCAGTTATTGTGAAAAACAAGGCCTTCCAAAAGGCATGACATAATAGTCACCAAACCAGAAGACTATGAAGTCCAAAACTATTATACAAAATATAAAGTACAGAGAGAGATCAACAACGAGAGAAACTTCAAGAACAAAAACTACATATCAGAGAGGACACCCTCTCTAATTGATAGCAAATCTCCTGTAGCATATTCTTCGAGAACAAAAAACAAATCTTCCAGCAACAATGCATCTTTAGAAACTGCATCAGCTCGAGTATTAAGTTCTCAAAAAATATGAGTGCAACTAAGATGAGTGAACATAGCAGAAATATTATGAAGTTGATGTGCAATATGTTGGAGGCATAGATTTCTAATCTGGACATCTTCTTTCATCGAGTCTATAACTAGATTTGAATCCCGAAAAATCTAGAGTTCAAGAATATCCTTGTCCACAACTACCTTTAATAGTGCAAACAAAGCTTTAAATTCTCCCAAATTGTTTTTTCCTTGTCCTAAGTTCACTTTGCCATAAACAAAATGAGAATCAGAAAAGTGAAGAATAAATCCCACACAACAAACTCTTCCCGGAACTTAACAGGCACCATCAAAAAATCCCCATGCAACAAATTTGTTGATCTCAAAATCATGCACCAAAGAAGGATGTTTTATATTATGATTAGATTTATAAGAAGAGAGAAGAGCCAAGGCATGTTAAGAGACTTTGATCATAGGGAAACACTTGTATTCAAACAGACTAGCATTCATGTCCTTCCATACCCCCCACACTACCAGAATCGGAAGCACCCTAAATACCTTCAAGGAAGGACGATTGAAATACTCCCGAAACAGTCAAGAATCGAATCTTTCTCCCATAAATGAGACAACCCCAGCTACCTCTCTATTTCCATCCAAACTTGACGAGAGTAGGGAAATACCAGAAATGAATGAGAATTAGTTTCATCGTGCCTTTTACATAGATAGAAAAATCTTGGTCCCTGCTTATTCTAAACCTATAGCATGTCCCAAGTCAAAAAAATTCCATTCAACGCTAGCTAGAAGAGAAAGATACCTTTCAAAGGACCACAAATTTTCCAAAGTTTATTGTACCGCCGGAGAGTAGTATTTTCTCCTAAATCCTAAATGACCAAATATACCAATTTGGCTGAATACTCACCCCCAAAATTGTTGAAAGACCAAACGAGTTCATCCTAACGATCTGATAATTTCACATGTGCTTTGTGCAACTCGGTTAAGGTCTGCAACGGAGAACCACCCCTGATACCAGATAGTTGTGCTAGCACCATCACCTATGTGATTGAGAGTACGATAACCAATCTCCTAAAGTTGTGTGACAAGATCATCTGAAAGAAAGATATGATCTCCATTGCCTAAAATAGTGTCCTTCCTGATCATTACATTTACACAAGAGTCAACTTTCCAAGCCATAAAATTCCCTATGATAGGAAATGCAAGAGAGAGAGCTCGCCATTGATTATATACATTTGAAGTGTTTTTCTATCTGTGACGGATCCAATCTAGAACATAATATAGAGAAACATATTTGTCTATCAAAATACGTCTCCATACGTCAAGAAAACCCATAAATATTTGGTGGTTAAAGCCTTACCAAAAAGCTAAATATCATTTAGACCCCAGCCCACAAAGCACTTAGGATTCGATAGGCTTTTCCAATTTTCCAAACGAGACCCCATATATTCTACACTACCTTTCCAAAGAAAATTAAAACAAAGTTTTTGAATGAGAGTTATAATTCCTTTCAGAATGAGTGCCAATAAATGCCAATACACCAATATAGCTTCGCACACAAATTTGAGTAGGATCAAATTCCCCCTTTGTGACATCCAACTATTACACTATAAGTTGACTTTCCTTTCTATCTCAGATAAAATCCATTTCCAATCCACTACACTATAATTATTGGGTTTAAGAACAAAGTTGAGATATTTAAACCCTTCCTCCAATGTGCATGCATAAAAATTGAAAATCCCAAAGATATTGTGCTAGATACCTTCCTCTACTTCCAGAGAATAGATAGATGATTTTGTTGCATTTGCAACCATCCCTATAGCATCACAAAAAATCTTCAAGATGTCCTTTAAAATCCTACCTTCAAACTCCACACAAAAACAAAAAATAAGCACATCATCCATAAATAGAAGATGTGTAAGTCATTCATTGCTACCCAACTTGACACCTTGGAACTTGTTGGCTCTTTTTGCCTCCAAAATTTTCCTACTTAGCCCATCAACAACCAAGAGAACAAGGTGAAGGGAGAGTGGAAAACCTTGTCTCATCCCTCATGCATCTTTGAAAAATGTTGAACCCAATCCATTAATTAGAATGGAAAAGGAGACAGTGCACGCACAACACATGATTCATTTCACCAATGAAAGATCAAACCCTATATGAAGAAGCAATAATTTGAGGTAGAGCCATGAAAAATAATCATAGGACTTTCCGAGATCAGTTTGTAAGATCGAAATAGGATGCTTATGAAATTTAATTGTATGCATACCTTCCTATACCGACCCTATTGCTTCATAGATAAGACGACCCTTGAGGAAGACAAACTGTTATGAAGTAATGACACTGGATAGTATGGGTTTAAAACAAACTACAATAATCTTTGAAATAATTGTGTGTAGACAATTGCACAAAGCAATCAGATGGAATTCATCAAACGAGTTAGGGCAGTCTAGTTTAGGAATAATCGCTAAAAAAATTGCATTTATACAACTCAACATTTTACCAGTCATTCACACTTCTTCCACTACCTGCATAAGGTCATCCCCAAGAAGATCAAAGAAGTATTCAAAGAATTCAATAGTCCAACCATCAATTCCTCCTCACTGAACAAAGCACGATTATCTTCCTCCTCGACCTGTCTCGGAAAATAATAAAGAATTTTAAGAATTTCCCCCATTTTCACCTACTCCGGTTCCTTGAAAAAGTTTCAAAATGATTCACCCCTAATGCTACTAAATATGAAAAACCTCTGACCTTATTATCACTCTAGTCATTAAGCTCCTAGATAGTGTTGTAAATTTTCTAAAAGTTAGCATAGTTTCAGAAAATTTTGGTGTTTTGGTCCCCAACAACAATCCATAGTGCTTTACTCTTAAGTCTTCAAGTTTCTCTTATTCTATCAAGATCTTGGACCGAAGAGTTTCTGATGAACGACATCCCTCCAAATCAGACGTGGATGTCAATTATTTTGGGTTTGAAACATAAAGATTCTCAAGCTCTTGTTCAATATTGCTAATCTCCTAAACTTGCACCTTCCTCGGTGCCCTATCTCAATTTATAACTTTCTCTTTGACTTGCCAGAGGGATGATACAAATTGAAAACTAGTCGAGGCCCCTTCATCTGCATTAAAGGGATTCAAATTGTCATGTACCAACTTGTAGAAGTCATCATCCTTTTACCATGAAGGACTTTATTTAAAAGGAGCTTTAGGTTTCCCCATAGATTTATCAAATTTCAGGAAAATTGCGAAGTGATTCGAACAACGGATCTTTCCAACCCAAAAACGAAAAACACCAAAGGATTGAAGAAGAGCATGGTGCACAATATATCTGTCCAATCTCTTTGATACTCCATTTTGTTGAAATATTGTAACTTTGAAGAATATTCTAATTATATTTGAGTTATTGTCTTATATATCGAATCCTCCTTTGTGGATTGATCATGTCGAGTCTTGTATAAGACCAAATCCCCTTTTGTGGATTGGTCAAACCATATTTATATGGTGGTATTTGTAAAGTCGACCCCTAGGGTTTATAAAGTGGTTTTAACCACTCTTGGAAGAATTCAACCCTACTAAGTGAAGAGACATAACCCTAGCGCCTCCTCAACTAGTATTTATAAGTGAGTATGGTGCCTCACTTGTAAATTCACTCACTCACTCATTTAGTGCGCATCTTTTGAAGGTAGTTGAAGTTGCAGTTGCAGGAGGAAGGAGAAGAGAGGCGCATGCTCAATCCTAGTTTATTCTTGGTGTTTTGGTCTTAGTCTTGGCATTGTATTGACAATCTATTATTGAGGAAGTTTTTCTAGGTTTTCTCCCCTGTGAGGGTTTCCTAGGATAAAATGTTGCGTACCTTGTGATTGTGTTTCTTTCAAATATCCTTCGCATGATGTTGTTTTAGAAATGCATTGAATGCTCTAGTAAATTGAAAATAACCTAATAACAACATTAAACTTAACATGGTATCAAAGCTTGACTAAATAGAGCACCTTTCACTGGGTATCTAAAAACGTCACTATTGTCATACAAGCAAATTAGGGTTTTTTACTGAAGCAAAATTTATGACCAAAAACTATCTAGGGAAGTGTGCCCTACCCTAGTGCATATTTTGGAAGCTTGAGCACACCTTTTTAGTGGCTAGACTCTTCGAAAAGTCAAACCCTAGTTTTGATTGATACCAGAAAACTAGGAAACCAGAACCAGTACCAGAAGTACCAATCCAAAAGTGCGCAGGTCAAGTTTCAAGGGGTAAAACTTGGAATTTTCTGAAACAATCATCTCCAACTAGCTTGCCTTAGCCCAGTACATCTCCTGGTAAGTTTAGATTCATTTTCTGAGAACTTTTTATTTTCTGGTCATTTTCCTAGCTCCAGGTCAAGATGTCTGCAAGCACCAAGCTTGTTTACAAGTTAGAAGGTGTGGAAAATTTTCATGCTTAGAAGTATTGAATTGGACTCATTCTTGAAGAGAATGATCTTGCAAAATTCATAAAATAAAATGTATCGAAACCCGAAGAAGAAGCAACCAAAGAGAATTTCAAGAAGGATATGATTAGGGCCAAAAGAATAATTGCAGATTCCATTAGAGGCCAGTTGATCCCTCAAGTGTCTTCTAAGAATACTCCAAAATATATGTTTGATGCCCTAAATAGAATGTATGAATGAAAGAACATCAACCATAAGATGAATCTGAGAACCCAACTCAAGAATACAAAGATTCAGAAATGAGAAATAGTTCAAGACTATTTCTCTAGGGTTTTTCAATTCAAGGAACAGTTAGAAGAAATTGGATACAACTTGGATGAAGATGAACTCATAATGACAACTCTTAATGGTATCACAAGACCTTGGGATGCCTTCATCCAAACTATCTATGCAAGAAAAGAGAAACTCCAATTTGACAATCTATGGGAAGAATGTGTTCAAGAAGAAGCAAGAGTGGCCAATCGAGAAGTCATACTATTAAGAGATGAAGATCAAGCCCTAGCTGCTCATGCTAAAGGAGGAAAGAAAAGGTCTCATTTCCAAAAGGAAACCCACCTTCATAAAGAATCTCACCCTCCAAAGAGATTCACCCACTTTCATAAATAATCTCACTCTCCAAATAGATTTCATAAATATCATAAGGGTCAAAGAAAGAAAAAAAAATTCTCCTCTTATCAATGTTATCATTGTGATAAGATGTGACACATTGATAAGAATTGTCCTGCCAAAAGGGAAGAATACAAGAAGAGATATAACAAAATACATCATTCCCATGTAGATGAAGATGATGAGCCACCCAAGAAGGTGACTAAAGAAGAAATTAAAGATTATGTTTTTTTTTTCCGCCCTCTCAGGATTCGTGACACATGGAGAGGATACTTGGCTCATAGATAATGGTGCCTCTAAGCACATGACAAGAACTCCGATGAGAATGCAGGATATATCCTACGTACCAAAAGGAGGCTTGTACATGTCCACTCAGATGTATGTGGTACAATACCATCAACCTCTCTAAGCGGGTATGTATACTATGTATGATTTATTGATGATTACTCTCATAAGACTTGGGTTTATTTATTAAAATCAAAAGACGAAGTACTCAGAAAGTTCAAGGAATTCAAAGCCTTGGTAGAAAACCTCTCTGAAAGAATAATCAAGATACTCAGGTCATATAATGGAGGAGAGTATACCTCAAATGAATTTGGAAGCTTTTGCAGAGATGTCGGGATTAAGAGGGAGCTCACCACTCCCTATAATCCTCAACAAAATGGTGTAGCAGAAAGAAATAATAAAACAATTATGGAAGCATTAAAGACTATGATTCACGATCAAGATCTTCCAATACACTTATGGGTTGAAGCAACAAGAACAACAATTTATGTCCAAAACATATTATCCCATACTGCACTTGGATTCAAAACCCCCGAAGAAATGTTCACCAAAAAGAAGCCAAAAGTAAGCCATCTCAAAATATTTGGTTGTCTAGTATTTGTACACATTCCAAAAGAAAATAGAACTAAGTTGGATCTTTCAGGAAAGAAGGGAATATTTGTTGGATACTGTGAGGTATCTAAGGCCTTTAGAATTTACATATCATGTTACCATCATATTGATATTAGTAGATATCTAACCGTTGATGAAGATGCATCACTCAAAAGATCAAGGAAATGTCATCTTGAATAAGTATATGAAGAAGAATTTGTAGCTCCCAGAGTTGCAGAACCCGTGAAGGAAGTTACAGTTACCCATGATGATGAGATTCCAAAAGATCATGATATGATAGATTCTCAAGAGAACCTCCCTGGATGACGATCTCTCACAAGAGAAATCTATCTTGGGCAAGGGAAATTATTCAAGATGCAGAGAAGTATGGTGCCCCAAAAGGAACCATGAGACAAAGCAATAAACCTAATATATTCTCTAGCTATATGGCCTTTATGTGTGATCTCATAGAAAAGTAACTTACTTGCTTTGAAGAATCCATTCAAAAGAAAGAATGGATGGACGCCATGACAGAAGAATACCTGACAAAGAATGATGTATGGGAAGTATTTCACATACCAAATAACAAAGATGTGGTATCTTCCAAGTGGATATACAAGATAAAACATGCAACAGACGGAAGTTTTGAAAAACATAAGACAATATTTGTGGCTCGTGGTTTTTCTCAAAAGGAAGGTATTGACTATGAAGAAACATTTGCTCCTGTAGCCAGATACACTTCTATCAAAACCATCATAGCTCTTGTAGCTAAAATGAAGTGGAAGTTACACTAGATGGATGTGAAAACAACCTTCTTAAATGGTGTCATTGAAGAAGAAGAAGTGTATATAGAACAACCATAAGGGTTTGAAGTTGAAGATAGAGAGACTCATGTCTGCAGGTTGAAGAGAGATATGTACGGGTTTAAGAAAGCTCTTAGAGCTTGGTATGGAAGAATTGATGGTTTCTTGACAAGTTTGGGCTTTACCAAGAGTAAAGATGATTCTAACCTTTACTTCAAGGTTATGAATGATGAGACCGCTATATTGCTACTATATGTAGATGACTTATTCTTAACAAGAGAAGAAAATCTCATCACAGATTGCAAGAAGAATATCGTTGTAGAGTTTGAGATGAAAGACCTAGGGCTAATGCATTATTTCTTAGATATTGAAGTTTGGTACAACCCAGAGAAGATCTTCCTTAACCAAGGGAAGTATACAGTTGAAATAATGAATAGATTTGACATGTTGGAGTGTAAAACCATGAACACACCCATGGAAACAAATTTGAAGCTCTTGGTTGATACTTCGTTAGAGTTGGGTGATGCTACTCTGTACAGACAAATTATTGGTTCGTTCATGTGTCAAATGAATACCAGGCCAAATATATGCTTTGTCGTGAACACCTCGAGTCAGTATCTGGTGGAGCCCAGACGTGTTCATCTTGTAGTTGCAAAGCATGTGATGAGATACCTTAAAGGTACATTGAATTATGGTCTCTGTTATATTGGAGTTCATGACTTCAGATTGCGTGGTTGTATTGATTTAGATAGGGATGGAAGAGTCTCAGATAGAAAGAGCACTTCAGGATGTTGTTTCAGTTTGGGGTCAGCCATGATTTCATGGAAAAGTAGGAAACAATATAGTATTGCTCTCATCACGACAAAAGCGGAATACATTGCAGCATGTTCCACCAGTTGTGAAGCCATATGGATTCAAAATTTGTTGACATGTCCATTCGATATGGAGATGGAATCCACCATGAATCTATGTGATAACTAGAGTTGCATAAAAATGACGGAGAACCGAGTGTTCCATGATAAGTCGAAGCACATATATATATGGTATCACTACATTCATGATATGGTGCATAGGGAAGCTGTAAAGCTCCAATATGTTGACATAGATGAGCAGGTTGCAGATGTGTTGACCAAGCTTATGTCTCGTGTGAAGTTTGAGTACTTTCGTGAAAATCTTGGTGTTGTCCAAAAGGACCTCCCTCAAAAGGGGGAGTGATGATGATGATACTATGGTATCCTGACCAACAACGGGTAGCTCCGTTGGGATTTTATATCCTAGGGGATTGATCATCCCTGGACAGATCCCAAAGTTCTGGTAAGGACGATCTGTCAAAGTACATGTGCATGTATATGGAAACTTTGGTCAGTAGTGGTAGCTCCGTTAGGATTTTATATCCTAGGGAATATTTTGATTCCTAACCAGATCCCGAAGGCATGGCAAGGAAAGACTGTCAGAGTACCACATGGTAGCTTGTTAGGATTTTATATCCTAGGGAATGTTATGATTCTTGGTCAAGTCCTAAAGGTCTGGTAAGGACGGTCTGTCAGAGTACCACAAAACGTTGTTTTTGCACCTGCCTCATTCTGTTGCCATATGTTGATGATTTTGTTGTCTTAGCCTCGTTCTGATGATGTTGTTGTCTCAGCCTCGTGCTGATGGTGTTGTTGTTTCAACCTCGTGCTGATAATGTTGTTTTTTCAACCTCGTGTTGATGATGTTGTTGTTTCAGCCTCGTGTTGTTGATGATGTTGATTCAACCTTGTGTTGTTGATGTTGTTGTACCAACCTCATGTTGTGAATGATGTTGTACCGACCTCATGTTGGCGAGATTGTTGTTCTAGCTTCATGCTATTGATGTTGAGTTTCAATTTCATGCTGTTGATGATGATGCTACTCCAGCTCCATGTTGTGAACAATGATGATATTGATGATGAGAAAAACTTTCGATGATTTGTAGATGTGCCAATCAATGTTCCATATGTTGATGATGATGTTTCCCTCTCTTTCTCTTGATGATGTTGTATTGGGTCATGTCGGTAGAATACCCTTCTCGTTAAGGGGGAGTGTTGAAATATTGTAACTTCGAATAATATTCTAGTTATATTTGAGTTATTATCTTATAGATCAAATCCCCTTTTGTGGATTGATCATGTCGGGTATTGTATAATACCAAATTCCGTTTTGTGGATTGGTCAAACCATTTTTATATGGTGGTATTTGTAAAGTCACCCCCTAGGGTTTATAAAGTGGTTTTAACCATTCTTGGAATAAGTCGGCAAGAGACATAACCCTAGCACCTCCTCAACTAGTATTTATAAGTGAGGATGGTGCCTCACTTGTAAATTCACTCACTCACTCATTTAGTGCGCATCTTTTGAAGGCAGTTGCAGTTGCAGGAGGAAGGAGAAGAGAGGTGCATGCTCAATCCTAGTTTATTCTTGGTGTTTTGGTCTTAGTCTTGGCATTGTATTGGCAATCTATTATTGATGAAGTTTTTTTGGGTTTTCTCCCCGATGAGGGTTTCCTAGGATAAAATCCTATGTACCTTGTGATTGTGTTTCTTTCAATGATCCTCCTTATGTTGTTGTTTTAGAAATGCATTGAATGCTCTAGTAAATTGAAAATAACCTAATAACAACATTAAAATTAACACATTTGCCTCAGCTCGATTATTGCTCCAAGTCAGGCATAATTGAATGGGTTCTACATCCACCCATATCATTGTTTCTATTTTATCATTAAGAAAAATTGCCATCCTTTCCTCTCGAGTAGAAGACCCCCATATTTCCTCCCTAATTAATGTTATATTAAATCCCCTCAAATGAAAAAACTGTCAGAGCCTAGACATTTAAGAGTAAATAACATGTTCCAAAAAAACCTCCTTGCCCTCATAAGGTCCATACAAGTTAAGGACCATGAACGATCTATCAAATTCCTTACTATAGAGATCTATAGAGACCTATCACAATGGAAAATCAATTAATAAGGGTGCAAGTAGAAGAAAACCTCTTGATGATTCCCCTAGAAAGTCCATCTAAATCCAAACCATAAAAACCCCAACCTGGAAATAGTTTCACCAACTCGCCAATGATTGTTCCACTATGACCCATTGATTCTTTCATGAGGATAATATCCAACCTATCCAACTCAATGAATAACTTTAAGGAAAAAAAGTATCCCTTCCCCCCAAGCCTCTCATATTTGCAGACATGAGATTCATTAAGAACCCACAATTGAGGTTTCTCCTACTCTAAGGACCCCTAAAATATATCTTTGCCTACCCTGAGAGATTTTATGGTGAGCATGCTCTTGCACATGCTGCAAAGATTATTTATGCCCCACTTTATTAGGGCTAGGAGTTTTTGGACAATCAAACCCCACCCCCCTGATATGACATGGCTCCATGAGGAATTTTGTGGCCTCAAAAGGTATGGGTCGCTTCTAGAAGAGGCAAAGGTGAACAAATGAGAGTGGGGTTACAAGAAACCAATACTTGAGAGGACATGAATTCAAAATCCTTTGAAAGACAAATAATGTAAAAGTCTTATTTCCCCTTCACAGAAGAAATATGTACATATAATTTTCCCTTATAGGGACTAGGGACAGACCTTTCTACCTCAGGAGGCTCTCCATTCACTTGATAAATAGAACCCAAGACAGAAGAAGGAATTTGCAAAGGAAGAGGCTTACCCAAATATTGTTGAGATTTGGAGATCATTGTTCATAGATCTTCAAGCTTGCTCCATTGAGTAGGATAAAGGTCCAAATCATCCCCAAAGTTATCCCAAAGGCATTTATTCTCCTCTCCATGCATGTCACCGGCTTGAAAAGGAACTTTAATATCACTCACCAAGACATTTCTCTGAATCTCTTTGTCATCAGAGTGAGCATCTTGATAAAGTGTCAAACCACCACCCACAAAATGAGATATAGGAGAATTTTTTACATCCAATAACCTCAAATATGAATTAAGACTAGAAACAATACCTCCATGAGATCGCCTATTAGATCCCACAAATTTATTTTGAAATGATGGCTTGTAGTCTGCCAATACGCTCCCAACCTTGCGAAAATGAGAGCATTTGAAAGGAATATTTACATAATCTAATATATGAGTGTAGAATCTATTACCAACCACCAATTCTATATACTTGAAAATCCCTTGTCGAGGGTCTAGATCCACCAGAATTTGCACAACATAATGGATACTATTATTCTTGTATGAGTCATCTAAGGCTATAAACTTCCCTAAGACTTCACCAATGGACCTTAACCCCTTATCAAACCAAAATTATAAAGGAAAATTTGGGATTTTAATCTATGTTGGAGCACTAGATATAATATCCTCTAGAGCATCAAACAAAGGGTGTCAGGACTTGGCATTGAGTAGATATTGATCCCAATACCATTGACCCCCCAAAATTTTTCAAGCTTCATCTTCATAATGAAAGATAAAAGTAATCCATCCTTTGGATAGAATATGTAAAATCATGGCACAATCCAAAACTAGAACCCAAAGTGACTGCATCCACTTATTTAAAGTTGCTATCGAAACCCTCATGCCATAGAACTTACCAACAAGTGCACGGTCATCCAATTTTTCTCTCTATATAACTTGAAGATCCTTCCATACAACCAATGAAACCCCTCCACCATGCAACTTGATCACCCTCCTACACTTTCCACCTGCATTCCTCTTTCCAATAGAAAAAATGCCACCCTATAACTCTTCAAGGTTCAAATTTTCGCTGATAAACCCAAAAGCTCAAAATCTAATAGGATCGAGACCAGGATATGTTTCCATCAAATGAACAATAGGGAAAGGGTTTTTCACATTCATAGAACCTTCAATCGTGTCACTCAAACCATAACCTGTTCTATTGGCTGCATCCCAAAGATATTCACTTCCACGTCCTTCCCTAGTACAAAAATACCTCAAAAGAGCAACAATACCATGCGATATGACAAAGCTAGGACAACTAGCCTTGGGGATCCTTCCAAAAGTAATTGCTTATATATTGGCCACATCCCAAGGATATTCACTTCCTTCTCTGGTCCGTGTACAAAATCCCATGGGATATCAACATTACCATGCGATCTGATAGTTCTAGGACTACAAGCCAGGAAGATCCTTCCAGATGGTACTTCTCCCTCACTTGAATTGACACCTTCCAAGTATGACACCAAATATGGGTCCACTCAAGGTTGCACAAAGATCATATCCTCAAATAAGGTGTCTTCTGAGTAATCTTCAAGTTGCAATATGTCATCCATAATACATAGATTTCCATCAACTCCCCACATGTCACCAGTGCCCTACCAAAAACCCTATGTAAACCCTCGGTCTAGAGATGAAAACCCCATCAATCACCCCAATAGTTTGGACTCTCTATGCACACATTGAAGAGAATTATAGGGGAGATAGCTCTTGAGGGAATATTGAGCAGATAAGTGATTTTATTCCTCATGTTGTGTGGAGCATGTATTGTGAGTGCCAAACCTGATGTGATTGAGATATTGGTAAAAATAATCAATGGTGGGTTGCTTGTTTGATATTTTATGCTTTTAGGGATGAGAAGAGTGACTTGAGAGAGTCTTGAATTGATATTCTATTCCTTGGTAGTCTCATACCACAACAAAGGTGTGGCATCCACAGAGGACTACCTTCTATTGGGTGGAAAAATGTTGGCCCTCGGTCAATTGCTTGGAATCTAGCTTTTGGAAAAGATAAGTACCTCTTATTTTCTCTCTATATTATTATTATTATCTGATGTTCATAATTTTGAGATGTAAATTGTTAAATGCATTGAAATTTTCTGTAGGATTAATGAATGAAAGAGTTGGTGTTGGTAATCCTTTGGAATGATTATGTAAGTGAAAAAATACAAGAAAAGTTCATGTATGCTAATTGTTTGGTAAAATAATTATGTTGAGGGATGACTCCTCTATTATAATGAATTAGTAGTACAAGAAATATGACCTCTAGAAATATGTACAATGAATTGCTAAGAATTTCCCTTTAAGATATGAAATCTAGAATCAATTTTCCTATAGGTGTACATTGTTGGGTATGTGTTATATTCCTTGCACGAGTAGTAGTGTCACGTGCCTCGGGAAATGTGTCACATATTTAGGTGGTTTTTTGGCACATGGTTTTTGCCGATGGTTTTCTATTTCCGGTTAAGGAATTAGGGTTGTGGACTAATCCAGGTCATTGGGTTAGGGTTTTGGATGCCGCTGGCTCCTATATGTATATTGTATTGTAAACAATGTATTATACATGAATGAATATAGAATATGTTGGTTTTCCCGATTTGGGTTTCCAGGGGAAAAATCTCTGTGTAATGTTTGTATTTGTCATTGTATATTTTATTTTACTGAATATTTGTTTGCAGTAGATATTATACAAGGTTAATATCTACATTTGGTATCAGAGCTTTGTTGGCTTCAGGGGGACACCTTTGTGGTCAAGGGTTTGGCTTGGTACTGTGATAAGCCTTGTTACAGTGAGAGATCTGTGGTATTGATTTTTCAAGTGAAAAGAAATGGTAAGCAATTCGAAGATGGAGATCGAGAAGTTTAATGGGAAAAGTTTTGAGCTGTGGAAGCTCAATATGGAAGATCTGTTGGTGGATAGAGATTAGTGGATCGCAGTAGATCCATGTATTACACCTACATGAACTTCAACAAATGACTGGAAAAACTTGGATCAGAAGGCAAACAACACAATCCAATTGTGTCTCTCCGATTCAGTATTACTGAATGTGTCAGAGGAAGCTACAACCAAGGATTTATGGGAAAATTTGGGGAAGTTGTATTAGTCTAAATCCATGGTAAATAAAATATTCCTGAGAAAGAAGTTGTATAACCTGAGGATGAGAGACAGAGACTCGGTGGCAGAGCATTTGAACGCCTTCAATACTGTGGTAAGTCAATTAGTATCTGTTGAGATTAAAATTTCAGATGAATATAAATGTATTAGTTTACTATGTTCTTTACCAGACTCCTGGGATAGTCTAGTTGTGGCCATAGGTAGTAATACAACTGCCTTGAAGTTTGATGAAGTAGTCTCATACTTATTGTTTGAGGAGATGAGACAGAAGAATATGGAAGGACAGAGCATAGACACATTATTTGAAAGAGGACATTCCCAAGAAAGGAATAGATCTAATTCTCAAGTAGGATATCTAAGCCTAAGGGTAGATCTAAATCTCCCAAAAATTTTGTAAGGGTATGTTGGAGATGTGGAAAAGAAGGGCACTACAAGAAGCAGTGTAGATCCAAGGTTGAGGAAAAGAAGGGATATGAAGAATCTCATTCTACAGAAGAAAATACCTCCAAGGAAGAAGGAGGGGATGTGTACTTGGCTTCTTCAAGCACACACGTAGATCATGAGGCATGGTTGGTTGACTCTGGGGCATCCTTTTATATGACTCCCCACAAGAAGTGGTTCTGTGAATATGAATGGTACGATGGAGGTAATGTTTTCTTAGGTGATGATTCGACAACCAGAATCATAGGACGAGGAAAATTCAAGTTGAGGCTCATAGATGGAAGGATTAGAACACTGTCTGGTGTTCTGCACATCCCAGGTTTGGCTAGAAATTTGATTTTTGTAAGAAAGTTGGACGATGCAGGGATAAAAACAATATTTGAAAAGGAAACCTGCAGGATGGTTTGAGGAGCAATGGTGTTGATGAAAGGAGTTCAGTTTGAAAATCTATATAAGCTGGAAGGAAGCACTATTAGTGATGGGTGTAATAGTTCCATTGTTCCTGATATTGGAGTTGAAGAAGAAAGAACTCCTACAGTCTCTGGAGAAAAGGTTATGTTGTGGCATCAAAGACTGGGGAATATCGGAGAGAAGGGTCTTTGACTACTACACAGGAAAGGTATGGTTGAAGGTATGTCTAACTGTTGTTTGGATTTTGATTTCTGTGAACATTCTCTATATGGGAAGCAGAATCGGGTAAGATTCCCCTCTGGTGTAAAGAGGGCAGAAGGAATCTTACAACTAGTTCACAATGATGTTTTTGGACCTGTGTCAATCCCATCATTGGAAAAATCTGTGTACTATGTCTCATTTATAGATGACTTCTCGAGGAATACTTGGATATATTTCCTCAGGAAGAAATCCAAAGTCTTTGACAAGTTTAAAGAGTTTAAGGCTCTTGTTGAGAATCAAACAAAGAAAATAATTAAGGTGCTAAGGACAGATAATGGCGGAGAGTGCTGCGAGAATGAATTTGAAGAATTATGTAAGAAGTGCGGTATAGCAAGGCATAAGACTACTCCATATACACCTCATCATAATGGAGTTTCAAAAAGGATGAACAGGATGCTGATGGAAAAATCAAGGTGCATGCTCAGTGGTGTCGGGCTAGGGAAAGAATTTTGGGCAGAGGCAGTGGGTATTGCATGTGACCTGGTCAACAGATCACCCTCATCAGTGTTGGATGACAAGACTCCACAAGAGGTATGGACTGGTAAGGAACCTTCTCTCAAACATCTCAAGGTATTTGGTTGTGATGCATATGTTCATGTTCCAAAGGAAAACATGAGTAAGCTAGATAAGAAGGCCGAAAAGTGTATCTTTATTGGATACAAAGATGGTCTCAAAGGTTATAATATTTGGAACCTAGAAACTAAGAAGGTAGTGTATAGCCAAGATGTGGTATTTAGATAAATGAAGTATGTTGTTAAACATGAAGTCCTACCAAGTAAGGAAGAACCAGAGAAAATAGAGTTTGATTTAAAAGATGATGAGTTAGACTCTACATAAGAACATGAATCAAAAGAAGAAGATCCTCATACTCTAGTATTGAGGAGATCGGTTTGAGAAAGAAGGATACCGGAAAGGTATACTCCATATGATTTCCATTCAAATTTTTCTTTGTCTATTACTGATGATGATCCTAGAACTGTCAGGGAGGTAGTGGATTCAGAGGATGCAAATCTCTGGAAAAGGGACAGGAATGAAGAAATGGCATTTTTGGATAAGAATGAGGCTTGGGATCTAGTGGAGTTGTCAACTGGAAGAAATTCCATTGGCATCAAATGGGTATTTAAAAAGAAGCTGAATGCAGAAGGAAAAGTGGAGAAATACAAAGCTCAGTTAGTAGCAAAGGGTTATTCTCAGGTTGAGGGAATTGATTTTGGTGAGATTTTT
>JZKD02S0342754.1:988195-1011077 GCA_000966675.3 Picea glauca
AAAAAAAAAAAAAAAAACAATCTCAGGAACCTTCAAAAATAAAAAAATCCTACCCTACACTACATGACCCACCCTATCCTGAAAGGCTAAATTAAGACAAACCTTTTATACAACCTGAGTTTGATTTCTTAGGAGAACTAAAAAATGTGTGGATCAAAATACTGTTATTTCAAGAAATTAAGGATGTACCTATTTATTCAAAAGAAGTACGAGAAATTTATTTCAGGAATCCTAGTAGGAAACAAAAGGATCCCCTAATTGTTCATGTTATGGGAAAACTATCAAAACTAATGATGGGGGGAGTTCTCGTGACTAAATACTCTAACCATGGTAGTCCAATTGTTAATGTGAAAATTAACAATACACTTATTAGTAACACGTTAATTGAACTCAACTCCAAAACAACACCAAAGTGGGGAAAATACAGAGGCATTGGCGTTTAACATACTATTTGCAGAAAATTCAAGAGAATTTGCAGACAGGGATCATAGTGGAGTTGCGTTGGGTCTGAAGGTCAGCAAATGGACTTGCGGATAGAATTGCAAATGAAGGGATCGACAAGGAAGGATCAGATTTGGATGCCACATGGATTAACATCCCAAATGGCCAGTTTTGGATAGACTGCACCCAACTAGCGGCAAAGGATTATGACGACAACCAAAGTATGGATGAACGCATCGAGGCTAGAGGCACATAATTAAATGAAGGGAAAGTAGGATCCAGGCCGAATCCATTAGGCCACCTTTTAAACACGAGTTACAATGCAGATCACAGTCACACCGCAAGAAGGGGTATGACACCACAATCATGTCAATAGAATGAAGTAAAAGGGTTGGCCGTGGGAGAAAGGAAAGGGTAAACCACAGTCGGCAAAGGATGAAGACCAAATGGATAGCCCAAGGGAAGGAATGGGTACACCTCATCCACGCACAGGCCTCGAGGGAGGAAATGATTGGAGAATAGCGTGCAAGGCAAAATATTGGCGCTAGAATGACGACAGAGATCCCAAGCACACAAATTCATAAACAGAGAGAAAGGACCAAAAGATATGCCTTTACGGGAGACATATGAGTACCTAGATAATATCACTTTCGGGGAAACTCTATAAAAGAAGAAGCATCGGGGATAGTGACAGACCAACAAGGAGTAATCACAGAGACTAGGAAGGGGAGAATAGTAGCAGAGAAAGAAATCGTGACATAAGCCATGAATTTCAAGAAAAGATGGTAAGAACGAAGAATACCCAGAGTAAGAGGGGGCCCTAGGGGGACGAACTCCCAACAAGCACCCGAAAGATCACTAGGATGGAATAGGTGGCTAGAGAGGCCAAAGGCACCTTCATCGAGAAGGTAGATACAAAGGGTAAAGCAATCATTAAAAGGTGGGAGCGAGAAGTCAACACCAAGAACCAGGGAAAATCCCGGGCAAAACTCATCCAAGAAGCAGATGGGATAAGGGACCAAGGGGCCACATAGCCCAGGAAAATGCTCTACCAAAAAACGGTGGAGGAAGCTTGGCGCACAAAAATGCTGATAAGCAAGCTAAAATCAGACAAGAATGAGACCAGCAGGATGGAAAACCGAGGCCACAAGAAGGAAATCAGAGAAATCCTGGACCGCCTCAACAACTTGGAGGCCAACGCAAGAAGCATAACAGAGGACCAATGGAACCAAAGCGAAAAAATAGAACGACTGGCTAGACAATTCCAACTCTACCTTCGCTATGTCCACCACATGGAAATCACTCCAGCAGACTGACGTGGAACACCAGCCAGCATCAGAAGGATGCGCATGGTGGAGCATAAAAAGGAGAATGAGGTAATAAAGGGAGGAGATGAAAGCCATCCAATCCGCTTGGACTAGCGCAACATCGACTCAAGATCATTTTTTTATCAGTGTAGGAACAACCCATGTTATATGTTCCCGTTTGTATGTATTTATTATGGTATAGATTTTCAAACGAACTTATGGAGACTGGGTCGGTTTCCCCGGGTGGCGGCCCCGCCATCCCCTCGCTTATGTTAGATAGAGCAAATGTGGGACCCTTGATCTGGTCTCCTGTTGGCAGGTCAGGGGATACCCCTCAGTCCCTTTTTTGTACAATATTTTACTTAGTAATATAGAGTCTTAACTCACTTACAAAAAAAAAAAACATGTTAATTGAACTAAGAGCCACCATTAACATTATGACACACAAGACCATGAAAACCTTAGGACTTACAGGCCTTAGAGGAATCCCCATTGTACTTCAACTCACTGATAAGTCAACCATTAAACTGAAGGGAATTCTAGAAGATGTAGTGATCTCTGTGGATTCATGGGAATATCCCACTAAATTCTTGGTCCTAAAACCAAAAACCTATCTGAGTGGGTATCCTCTAATCATGGGGCGACCATGGTTGGTCACTGTCGATGCCTACATCGGTTGCTAGTCAGGTAACATGATTATTTCCCACGGGACATCCACTAAATAATTAACTCTCTACCCTCCTTCCAAACCCAACATAGACTTAGAAACACCACTTTATGTTGATGGAGAAGAATTTGATGAAGAGGGGGAATCCCATCAGGTCCTATCCATAGATCAATACCTAGCCATAAGAGATAAAATAGAGGACAATAAAATCAATGATTTTATAGTCTCCTCCTCTTCCTCGGGAAACACACATCTTTTGGAGCATACTATGAAACTAGAAACTCATATTTCAGTACCCTCAACAAGCATTTCACCCACTGAACATGAACATGTACAAGAAAAATACCAAGGATCCCTTATAGAAACCATAGAAATTAACCCAGGGAAAACCTTGAAAATCAACCAAGGACTAACTACACAACAAAAAGAGTGATTGATTCAAGTGTTGCAAAACCACAGTGATGTCTTCACTTTGGATTACTCTGACATGAAGGGGATCCATCCTGACTTTTTTATATATATATAAAGGAAGGATCCATACCCCTTCATCAACCTCAATGTTGGATGAACCTGACAATGAAAGACATAGTAAAAAAAGAGCTACAAAAATTACTTACAAGTAACTTCATCTATCCCATTTATGATAGCCAGTGGGTCTCCACTTTTGCCATGGAACTGAAGAAAAACGATACGTGGAGAATTTGTGTAGAATATCAAGAATTGAATAAAGAAACACATAAGATCATTTCCCATTATTGTTTATCAACTAGGTCCTAGACGCATTAGCAAGAAAGAAGTATTTTTCTTTCCTCGACGGTTTCAGTGGATACAACCATATCCAAATCACCCTTGAAGATCAAGAGAAAACAACGTTCACCTATCCTTGGGGGACATTTTCCTATCGTGTTCTACCATTCGGGTTATGAAATGCCCCCATCACCTTTCAACGAGCCGCTATAGGTATATTCTCTAATATCGTTCATGATTGCATATAAATATATATTGATGATTTCACAACATATGGGGATGAATTTGATGAGGCATTAGCCAATCTGGAAAAGACGTTAATCAAGTACAATAAGTCAAATGTTTCCATTAGTAATGAAAAGTGTTTTATGATGGCAACTGATGGCATTGTATTGGCACATCGCATCTCATAAAAATGTATTCAAGTCGATCCATAAAAAATAAAGGTAATATTGAATTTTCTAACTCCAACTTCGCAGAAGCAGGTATGAATCTTTATAGGATATGATGGTTATTAGCGTGGATTCATTGAAAACTTTTCACGTATTGCTCGTCCATTATTTGACTTACTTAGGAAAGATATTGAGTTTGTATGGAAAGAGACATGCCAACATGCACTTGATGAATTAAAAGTCAAAGTATCTGAAGCTCCTATACTAAAAGGGCCTGATTGGACCCTCCCATTCCACATTTCCACAGATGCATCCGACACCGCTATTAGAGTCTTCCTCGGACAACTCAAAGGAAAATATCTGTATGAATCTATTATGTTAGTAAGAATCTCTTGCATGCTGAATTGAAATTTACGATAAATGAGAAATAGTTTATTGTTGTTAATCATGCAATAAACAAGTTTAGACAATATATCACTGGATATTTTGTAATATTGCATATTGATCATGTTTCTATTAAATATTTAATGAACAAACCAATCACAAATGCCAGGGTCACTAGATGGTTTCTTTTATTGCAAGAATTTGATATTACCATTTTAGAAAAACCAAGAAAATATAATGTAGTGGTTGACTTCCTTTCTAGAATAACATCTAATCAGAATGAACCTCCAGTAGAAGATTGTTTTCCAAATTAACACCTCTTTGCAACATCTACTAACTCACCTTGGTTTGTATATATTGCTAACATTTTGGCTGTAGGAAAACTTTTGCATTATCTGACCCCTAAAGAATGACAAAGTATAGACATGAAAAGTGAAAGGTTCTCATGGATTGATGGTTGCCTCTTCTACCCTGGGAATGATTTGATTATCAGAAGGTGTGTATGAGAGGATGAATTCCATAAAATACTAAAAGCATGTCATGATGGGCCATGTGGGGGCCACTTGCAGATAAAAGGACCAGTCACAAGATACTCCACCAAGGGTATTATTGTCCCACACTTTTCAGATACACCGAAGAATATGTGAAGAGGTGCGACAACTTCCAACACATGGGTAGACTTGTACAAGCAAATGAAATGCCACTACAACCACATATGGTGTTAGAACCTTTTGACAAATGTGCCATTGATTTTGTGGGACCAAAAAATCCCTCGTCTAGTCAACACTCCTATATCCTCATCTGTACAAACTATGTCACAAAATGGATGGAGGAAAAGGCACTTCTTGTAGCAACTGAACAAACAACAATATAATTTCTCCACAAAGAAATTTTTGTAAGGTTCGAGATACCACGAGAGATAGTGATCGATGCAGGAACTCAGTTCACATCACGACTTGTCAAAGATATGATCAAAAACTACAAAATCAAGCATCAAGTAACAAAACCGTATCATCCATTGGAAAAATGGACATGTAGAGGGGACTAACAAGATCCTTGAGGCCATCATTACCAAAACCATCATATTACACCTAAATTATTGGGCTGACAGACTCCTTGAAGCTTTATGGGCCTACAGAACCACCTAGAAGACTACCATAGGATGCACACCTTATGAGTTATTCTATGGTAAGAAAGTACTATTGTGCATTGAAATAGACATTCAAACATCGAGGACAACAATACAACTTGGGATGGAACTATCAGAGGCTCGGAAACGAAGACTGCTTCAAATCAACGAGTTGGATGAGCTACAACAGGATGCCCTACACTAAGCAACAATGATACAACATCAAAGGGACAAATGGAATGATAAGTTTATCAAGAAAAAGAAGTTCAAGGATGGATACTAGGCATTATTATTCGATTCTAGGTTCAAATACTTCAGAGGAAAATTTCACACCAGATGGCTAGGTTCGTATGATATTGACATAATCTACAAAAGTGGGGCCATCAAGCTCTGCACCATAGATGAAGAAAGGATTCCTCTAATGGATAATGGACATAGAATTCACCTATATGAGTGATCCTTATCAAATGAATACTTTTTAATGAATATTACAAACATATGGCACAATAGTGACCCGAAACTCAATCCTGTTGGATAGTTTTGATTCTGATTAAAAAGAAAAAAAAATGAAAAAAAAAACTCATAATAAAAAAGAAAGGCACTTCATGATTTCATGATGGTTATGTCAGGATCCTTCTCAATAAATCTTACTAAAAAATTGTTTTCTCTAATATTATTCTTTTTCTAGGATATGTGGGGGAGAATAATGTTGCCACCATTTCTAGTTTCGCAACTCCTATTGTTGCAACTCCCCTTGTCGCAACAATTTTCGTGCTACAACCCCTATTGTTGCCACTCCGGTCACTGCAACTCTTGTTGTTACGATCCCCTATGTTGAGACTCCTGCAACTGTAACTTCCCTAGATGAAACATATCTCATTGTTTCAACTCCCCCCAATGCATCCATTCCCTTTTCCACAATTCCTTTGGTTGATACTCCATTTGCATCCCCCCCAATTCACTCTGCAGATTTCCCTTCCATTTCTTTGGCTGCTACTCCATTTACACCCCCCCTATTCACTTCATATATTCCCCTTCCATTCATTTGGATGCTACTCCATTTGTAACGCCCCTATTCACTTCACAGATTCCTCTTCCATTCCTTTGGCTACTACTCCATTTACAACCCCCCTATTCACTTTGCATATTCCCCTTCCATTCCTTTGGTTGCTACTCCATTTGAAACCTCCCTATTCAATTTGTCAATCCCCCTTCCATTCCCTTCGTTTCTACTCCACCTATATCCCTCCCATAGTATGCAAATTTCCCTTCCCCGATTCTCTCGGCTGTAACTCCACGGTGACCTTCCCTCATTTCACAAAACTCATAATTTTCCCTTTTTACTCAAATCTCAATCTATTTTTACTGTTGCAACTTCATTGTTGCAACTCACGTCACTGCAACTCCGCTCGCATATTCACTTCATTTTTTTCACTTTCCAGCGACAACTTTCCCCTCCATCACCTATGTTGTAGTTATTATCCTCACCACAGAGAGACATTGCCAGTGTTGCAATTTCGTTGTTGAAACTCCACTTGCAAATCTCACTTCCAATATCATCGTGTTGTCCTTTTGGCCGACAAAATTGACAATGACGACACTGCAATTCTGATTAGGACCATTGTGAAACTCCATCCTTCATCGTCGAGACTTGATCCGTGTCGTACTCATACCACCACTCAAGGTAAGACATGAAAGGTACATCTTCCTATCCAAATTTGCAATAAGCATGTTTTGATGGCATGTGTCTATATCATTACTCCATAACCACCACATTAGATCATCATTTACATATTCAGGACTCCCATACCCACCACCCTTATTGCTACAATTTCAAACTCACCACCCCATAATTTTCATATCTTTGAAAACATGAACACTGATGGTTAGAAGAGGAAAGGAATCATGGGAGGATCATTAATCCATAAAGAGCCAATTGAATGAATGTTGCTTAAGGTTTATGACAACATTAGAGAAATTATGGGATGAGTGGGATGGATGGAGTATGTGTTACGATTATAGGGATACAATGTTGAAATTGTGTTGGAATTCTCCTTGAATTACAGAGTTGAGCGCTCCATAGTCCCAGGTACACATGTGGAGGTCATAGAGGAAACTGTGGTAGAAGTCATTGGGCTAGCTCCAATAGGCGAAAGATGGTATAGCCAAAGGACTTTGCACCTAGAAATTCTGAGGAAATTCTTTGAACCAAGGGAAGCTTTAGTAATAAAAGGAATATGCTTTGATCATTGGTCATTACCTCACCCATGGGAAGACACAACTTTCTTTGTTCAATTTTACTTCACTTGTGAAGGTCACTATGACACTATTTATGTTCAACACATTTGCTTGCTCAACCATCTTCGCCACAACCGACTGATCAACATGTCATATTTTCTATTAAGGACACTACAGATAATGGCAGTGCTTGTCCAAAGGGCCAAGAACCCTAGAGAGGTCGTATCCCATCACAACGTTATCAAATTACTAGTCAAGAATGCATTGCAAAAATAGGGCCACACCTAAAACAACATTGTGCAACCACCTGTTCTCCTCAATGAAAATGAAGTTGCTTCACTTCAGGCAGTTGAGTAGGCAATGCCTGAACTTTCGACTCCACAAGATACCATGACCACAACACCTACGCCAGACAAGAAGGTCGTGAAAATAGTAGGACCAACTACTGCGAATCCATAAAGGAAACCAAAGAGAAAAAACGGGGTAAAATCCCACCATGCTGCAACTCTGGTAGAAGTAGACCATGACAATGATGTGAAAATAACAACTAACAAACCACCCGCTAAGTGACTTTGAGGGTTTAAGAAAAGTCCACCTCCCGTGCGAAAGAAACAAAGGAAAAAACATGAGGTTGAAACTCAGTGTAAAAAGAGAAGAATTAACAATCCCAAGGAACAAGAGGAAGACCAAGAAACAGAGGAAGTTGAACCCTCAATTTCTACACAAGAACAGAAGGAGGATACTCACCTGGACACCCAAGAAGTCTTGGTTGACACACAAGAACCTGAACAAGAAACCCTTGGCGAAGGCCTGAACACCCTCCTAGAAGCATACTCAGATGAAGAGGAGATGACAACCTCTACTAACCTACAAGAACCACTGTAGAAGCCTACTCAAGAGAAAGCTCCAATAGAGGCAGAAGACCCAACACAAGGCAATGAGGAAAAGAATGAATAAGCCTCTACTCTTTCACTAAAAATGACAGAAAGCACTCCTCTAGCATAATCGCCCAAGACTCAAGATCCACAGATGGAAAATCTAGAACACTCTGGCAGTACAAAGGACAAGGGGCAATTGGACATTCTCATTGACATAAAAATAAGCATAATTGAGGGAAACAAACAAGGAACAATACCTCTTGTTGACACATCAAGAGGCACTCTTGATGGATCAAATGTTGCTACTCTGGAAAAAAAGAAAGAAATAGAACCAAAGGCCCTAACTGTCACACAAGAACCAATAGGAGGACCTCTTGGGGAATGACCTACCCATCCACCAAAAGAACAAGGAGCATAAAAGGTTTGACCAAGCAACTCCTGTGAATATGGTCCTGTTGATACACCAAACCAAGGCCTTCAACAGTCACAAACACATGCTTCTACTTCAATTACTCTCAGATGGGTAAGCATCCCCCACTCTCTCCCTATCTATGCCTCTTTGGTGAGAGAAAATAAAAATTTGAAGGTGAAAAATTTAAAGCTTAAGATCAATTTGACAATTCTTAGAGAAGAGCTTGAAGAACATAAGGCACCTAAGAAATCTGGTTAGCCTGCAACAAGTCCTCTTGTTGCAAGGGAACCCTTAATCAACTCACAGGAAAGAGATCATCCTACAGAAACAAAAGAAGTAGTTGTCCAGGCTACATATTTATGGTAATTGATAAATCCACTCAGATAGAGATAGAGGCAGCACAAATAATAGAGGTTCCAATAGAAGAGGATATCAGTGACGAGAAGGAGACAATAGAAGAGGTAATTTGTGGTATCAGTGACCCCCAGAGTCACCCTAACTTCTCTAAACAATGAGTGATTGTGGTTGCATGGGAAATGCAACAATTTTGTGCCGAGGGAGATGAAGGGTGCTCAAAATGGCATGCTTTCAGCACTTGTCTATACCCTTTTGAATACCATTTTCCACTAATCACTTTCCTTTTTTATCCTTCCTTTATCCAATTCGCCCTACTTATATATGAAGTATGAATCCTTCCCCATATGCCATTATTACGATATTTTTGTATAATTCTTGAAAGGAACTCATTATTAATATCGCTATATAGGATAATAAATTACCTACAACACCTTTCCGTTGTAACTCTAAGTGATATAGTTTCGGGCGCAAACCAAGTTGTTGCAATTTCGAGCACAAACCAATTGTTGCAACTCAAGGTGCATTCGTAGTTGTTGCAACTCCAGAAAAACCATTGCAACTTTAAGCACACGTTTCATTGATGTGACTCCAAATAAAGCTCACCAGCACAACAATTAATGCCACAACTGGAAGTTGGGAAGCAATATTCATGAAGAAAGGTGACATGAGGCAAGTGGGTGATTAAAGGAGAAAATTGTTTCCTATAAAATCAACATATGCCCGATAACCACTAAAGTTTGGAAGAATATTTATAACCAGAAGAACAATTGGATTCTCATAGTTGTCCATCCAATGTTTGTATAATTTTAGAATAGTAGTCATGTTGTGTAAAAACCTCATCTCCCCAGGGCTGAGGGGAAGGAAAATTATTCTAGCAAACACATTTTGTTGCTATTGTATCTTTCAAACTGCGACAATATGATTTTGATTATGGCTTTCATGTGCATGTTGATGTATTGGTGATCGTGTGATTATGGTTTCATAGCTCAGTACTATTAATGTCTAAGCTATTATTAGGTTTATTTTCAATTTACTAGATAACCATAGCATAGATAGGATCACTGAGAGAAAAACAATCACAAGATACAAAACATTTATCCTGGGAAACCCTCATGGGGGAGAAAACCCAACAAAAACTTCCTTAATATAGATAGCCAATACAATGAAAGAAAATAAACCAATCACTAGAGAATATCCCCCACTGAACAATGCGTCTCTCTCTTCCTTCTTCTCCCAACTGCAGCTACCAAACTTGCGCACTGAGTGAGCGAATGAGTGATCAAATGAGGTGTTAGCTTCCTTTATTTATACAAACTGGCAGGTGCTGGAAAGGTGTCTCTTCACTGGGCAGGGTCGACATGTCTTCTTATTGGTTAAAACCACTTTAATTAGCGTGGGGGCCAACTTCTCAATTTGCATAATATATTTAGGGTTTGAC
The DNA here is from genome assembly GCA_000966675.3 of Picea glauca. Taxonomy (NCBI): domain Eukaryota; kingdom Viridiplantae; phylum Streptophyta; class Pinopsida; order Pinales; family Pinaceae; genus Picea; species Picea glauca. The sequence continues at coordinate 998,586 of JZKD02S0342754.1, forward strand.
CAATCCACAAAAGAGGATCTGGTCAATTACAATGCCCGACATGATCAATCCACAAAAGGGGATTGATCTAATGAATAATAAATCAATGATAAATAGAATACTCTTTGCAGTTGCAATATTTCAACACTCCCCCTTAACAAGAAGGTTATTCTACAACATCATCAAGAGAGAGAGAGGGAAGCAACACCAATAACATCTGGAACATTGACTGGCATATCTATAAATCATCAGAATTTTTTCTCATCATCAATATCATCATCCACAACAAGGAGCTGGAATGACATCATCATCATTTGCATCAACATGAATTAGTATAACACTAATACATCATCATCATCAATAACAACACAAGTCTGATACAACATCAACAACATCAACATCACAACATGAAAGATGGAGTGTCATCAACAACAAAAACATCACAACACAAAGGATGGAGCATCATCAACATCAACACTAGGCTGGAAATCTTCAGCACAATGCTAGTTTCTCAACAACATCATCACGAAGCTGGAAATCTTCAGCACGAGGCTGGCATCTCAGCAACATCAACATGAAGATGGAAATCTTCAGCACGAGGATGGCATCTCAACAACATCAACATGAAGCTGGAAATCTTCAGCACGAGGCTGGCATCTCAACAACATTAGCACGAAGTTGGAAATCTTCAGCATGAGGCTAGCATCTCAACAACATCAACACGAAGCTATAAATATTCAGCACTAGGCTGGAAACAAAACAACATCAACACAAAGCTGGAAATCTTCAGCACTAAGCTTGCATCACAACACTACTCCCCCTTTCGAGGGAGGTCCTTTCAGACTACACCGAGCTTATCTCGAAAGTGCTCAAACTTTACAAGAGATAGAGGCTTGGTCAACACATCTTCAACTGGTTCATCTGTGCTAACATATTGGAGATTTATGGCTCCTCTCTGCACCATATCACATATGTAATGATATCAGATCTCTATGTTTTTTGACTTGTCATGGAACACATGGTTCTTTGTCATCTTTATGCAACTTTGGTTATCACATAGGATCACGGTTGCTTCCATATCCAAATCGAATAAACCTGTCAACAAATTCTGAATCCATATGGCTTCACAACTGGCAGAACATGCAACAATGTATTATGCTTCAGTCATGCTGAGAAAAATGCTCGATTTCTTCCTACTCTACCATGAGATCATGGCTGACCCCAGACTAAAAAAAACATCCTGAAGTGCTATTTCTGTTAGAGAAACTTCCAGCCCAATCTAAATCGGTATAACCACTCAGTTTGAAGTCATGATATATATTATAACCGAGACCACAATCTAGTGTACCCTTAAGGTATCACATCACATGTTTTGCAGCAACCAGGTGAATACGTCTAGGATCTACTAGAATTGACTCAACTTGTTCACAAAAAAACATATATTTGGCCTGGTGTTTGTTAGATACATCAACGATTCAATGATCTATCTCTACAACATAGCATCAATCAATTCTGACGAAGTATCAACTAGGAGCTTCAACTTTGTTTCCATGGGTGTATTCATGGATTTGCACTCCAACATATCAAATCTCTTAAGTATTTAAAATGCATACTTCCCTTGGTTAAGGAAGATCTTCTCTAGGCTTTGCCAGACCTCAAGACCTAAGAAATAGTGCATTAGGCCAAGGTATTTCATCTCAAATTCTACAACGAGCTTCTTCTTACAATCAATGATGAGATTTTCTTCTCCAGTTAAGAATAAGTCATCCACATACAACAACAATATAACATAATCATCATTCATAACCTTGAAGTAAAGTTTAGAATCATCTTTATTCTTGGTAAAGCCCAAGCTCGTTAGGAAACTGCCAATCCTTCCATACCAAGCTCTAAGAGCTTGCTTCAATCCATGCAGAGCCTTCTTCAACTTGCAAACATGATTCTTACTATCTTCAACTTCAAACCCTTGAGATTTTTCTATATACACTTCTTCTTGAATGACACCATTCAAAAAATTTGTTTTCACGTCCATCTGGTGTAACTTCCACTTCATCTTAGATGCAAGAGCTATGATGGTTCTGATTGAAATGTATCTAACTACAGAAGCAAACATCTCTTCATAGTCAATGCCTTCCTTTTGATAAAATCAATAAGCAACAAACCCTGCTTTATATTTTTCAATACTTCCATCAACAACATGTTTTATTTTGAAAATCCATTTGGAAGATACCACATCCTTTCTCTTTGGTATGGGAACTATATCCCATACATCATTCTTTATAATGGATTGGTATTATTTTGTCATGGCATCTATCCATTCCTTCTTCAGAATAACTTCTTCAAAGCAAGTAGGCTCCTTCTCTAAGAGATCACACATCAAATCCATGTAACTGGAGAATGGCTTGGGTTTCTTGACTTGTCTCATGGTTCCTTCAGGAGCACCATACTTCTCTCCATATTGAATAAGTTCCCTAACCCAGGCTGGATTTATCTTGTGGGAGATTGTCATATGGGGAGTTTCTTAAGATTCTATTATGTCATGATCTTCTAGAATATCCTCATCAGGGGAAGTTATGGCTTCCCTCACTGGTTCTGCAACTCTGGGAGCCACATGTTCTTCTTCATATACTTATTCAAGCTATCATCTTCTTGATTTCTTGAGTGCTTCATCTTCATCAAATATTACATCCTTGTTGATCTCAATATGATGGTAACCTGGTATATAAACTATGAAGGCCTTGGAGACCTCACAATATCCAACAAATATTCCCTTCTTTCCTGAAGGGTCCAGCTTGGTTCTCTTCTCTTCCAGAATGTGTACAAATACTGGACAACCAAATATTTTGAGATGGATTACTTCTCACTTCTTTCCGGAGAACATATCTTCAGGGGTATTGAACCCAAGTGCACTATGGGACGATCTATTTTGTACATATACTATTTTTTTTGTTGCTTTTTCCCATAAGTGCATTAGAAGATCTTGATCATGGATCATAGTCTTCATTGCTTCCATTATAGTTCTATTCTTTCTTTCTGCTACACCATTTTGTTGAGGATTGTAGGGAGTGGTGAGATCCCTCTTGATCCCAACATCTTTGCAAAAGTTTGAAAAATATTTTGAGGTGTATTCTCCTCCGTTATCTAACCTGAGTATCTTGATCTTTCTTTCAGAGAGATTCTCTATCAAGGCTTTGAATTCCTTGAATTTATTGAACACTTCATCTTTTGATTTCAAAAAGTAAACCCAGGTTTTGTGATAATAGTCATCAATAAAAGACACATAATATGCATACCCACTAATGGAGGTTGATGGCATTGGGCCACATACATCTGAGTGAATGAGCTCTAGGAATCCTTCTGCTTTATTGTCTCTCTTCGGGAAAGGGTTCTTGATGTTCTTTCCTTGTGCACATCCATTTCACATGCCTTCATGGTCAACCTTTAATTATGGTAGACTTGTGACTTCCTTGCTTACATATGGTAATTCCTTGTAGTTGACGTGAGATAGTCTTCTATGCCAAAGTTCACATGGATTCTCAATGGAATGGGTCAAGGCTACTTCTGAGTGACCCTTTAGCTTATAAAATCCACCTTCTTCTTTTCCAATAACAATTGCTTCTTCCATGGTTTTTCCTTTGGGCCACATAAGAAATTGTCCATCTATGAAGGAAACTTTGAAGCCTTTCTTCTCTAAAGCTGAGATAGAAAGTAAGTTCTTTGTCAACCCTGGTACATATATTACATCCTTCACCTTCATTGGAGTCCCTGAATTAAGTTTGTAATTTTATTCTCCTACTCCTTTGCTAGGGTATTGATAATCATCTCCAAGTGTAACTTTCTGGGGAAACTTATTTTCTGTAAGGCAAGAGAGAATGTCTCTTTGACCTCTCATGTGCTTGGAAGCACCACTGTCTATGAGCCAAGTTTCCTCACCAAGTGACACTGATCCTGAGAGGGAAAATATTAAGACATAGTATTCAATATGTTCTTTTATCATCTTTGTGGGTGGCTCTTCATATTCAATTGTATGGGCATGGTGCCTCTTGTTTCTCTTCTTGTATTCTTCTCGTCTAGCTGGACAATTCTTAGCAATATGTCCCATATTGTCACAATGGTAACATTGGTAGGATGAGAAATCATTTTCTCTTCTTTGACCTTTCTGAAACTTCTGAAATATCCTTGGAGGGTGAGATTATTTATGTGTGAATTTTTTTGGGGGTGAGACTCCTTATGCGTTTCTTTCTGGAATTAGTACCTCTTTATTCCTCCTTTAGTATGAGTAGCTAGGGCTTGATCTTCATCTCTTGATAGTAATGCTTCTCGGTTAGCTACTCTTTCTTTTTCTTAAACACATGTTTCCCAAACACTATCAAAGTTTAATTTCTCCTTTCTGGCACAAATAGTTTGGATGAATGCATCCCAAGGTCTTATGAGACCATTAAGGGTTGTCATTATAAGTTTGTATTCATCTAGAATATCACCAATTTCTTCTATATGTTCTTTGAATTGTGATATTCTAGAGACATATTTCTGAATTGTTTCTCCTTTCTGCATCCTTGTACTTTTGAGTTGAGTTTGTAGATTCATCTTTTGATTGATGTTCTTTCCTTCATATAATCTGGTTAGGGCATCAAACATTTCTTTTGGAGTCTTCTTTGAAGTCACTTTAGGAATAAAGTGATCTTTAATAGAATCTACAATGATTCTTTTGGCCCTAATTGTGTCCTTTTGGTGTTTTTCTTTAGCTGCAACATCGATAGGTTTTGGTACATCTTCTTTAATGAATATTGCAGGTCATTCTCTTCAAGAATGAGTGCAATCCTATACTTCCAGGAATAGAAGTATTCCACACCTTCTATCTTGTCAACAAGCTTAGTGCTTGCAAACATATTTACTTGGAGCTAGGAAAATGACCAAAAATTGAAAATGCTCAGAATTTAATTTTGAATTGACCAAAAGGCACACTTGGTTGAGTCGAGTAGCCCGGTGCAATTAGATTTCAGAAAATCCATTTTTTTCCCTTTCAAACTTGACCAACGAAATTGTGGACTCGTACTTCTGGTACTGGTTCTAGTTTCCTGGTTTTCTGGTACTTTTGGTTTTCTGGTACTTCTGGTTTTCTGGTACCAGTGAAAACTAGGGTTTCAATTTTCAGGAGTTCTATCCATTGAAAAAGTGCACTGAAGGTGCCAAAGAGTTCCCTAGGCTAGGGCACACTTTTCTAGATGATTTTTAGGTTGAAATTCCTCTTCAATAAAAAGCCCTAATTTTCTTGTACGACAACAGTGACGTTTTTCTTTATCAAGTGAAATATTCTCTCTTCATCTTAGCTCTGATACCATGTTAAGGTTTAAGATATTATTAGGTTTATTTTCAATTTACTAGATAACTATAGCATAGGTAGGATCACTGAGAGAAACACAATCACAAGATACACAACATTTAACCTGGGAAACCCTCATGGGGGAGAAAACCCAACAAAAAATTCCTTAATATAGATAGCCAATACAATGCCAAGACAATAAACCAAACACTAGAGAATATCCTCCACTGAGAAATCCGCCTCTCTCTTCCTTCTTCTCCCAACTGCATCTACCAAACTTGCGCATTGAGTGAGCGAATGAGTGAGTGATCAAATGAGGCGTTGGCTTCCTTTACTTATATAAAATAGCAGGTGATGGAAAGGTGTCTCTTCATAGGGCAGGGTCGACATGTCTTCTTAGTGGTTAAAACCACTTTAATTAGCCTGGGAGATGACTTCTCAATTTGCATAATATATTTAGGGTTTGATCAATCCACAAAAGGGGATTTGGTCAATTACAATGCCCAACATGATCAATCCACAAAAGGGGATTGATCTAATGAATAATAACTTAATGATAAATAGAATACTCTTCACAGTTACAATATTTCAACAAGTACCTTGCCTAAGGGGGTAGGTCCCCCTCCTTAGTCAACTACTACCTATAACAATAGGATTATAAATTAGCATTTCACTTCTGATCAATTTATTTTACGGTTGTCTGCTTTCAATTGTTGTAATTCCAAATCTATAGCTCTATTCAAAGATTGTAACATCTTTCCCATTTGTTGTCATTCCAGAACCATTTGTAGTCTATTCAATTTTAGAATCATCTTTTAGTTTATTGCAATTCCATATTTACAGAACAAATATGCAACTTATGTGTGGTTTGGTTTTCTAGTCTTAAAACTATAATTCAAATTCTTGTAAAGTTACAATCGTTATGTGCTTTCTATTGATGCAACTCGTGTCTTTTCAATTTTTATTAACATAGTTCATTTGTTGCAATTCGTGTTGTTGCTTCTCGGTTGCTGGATTTATTTTCATGTTACAGCTCCATTGCTACAACTCTGCTTGCAACTACACTTTATTTTTCTTATTTTCTACTTTCCTCTAGCTTTAGTCTTTGTAATTTTGGAATATGTTCTTAGATTAACATTGAATGAACAAACACTTCATTGTTGCAATGCTACAAGACCTTCATTATACTCAAGCAAGTCACCAATAGATCATAACATAAGTTTTAATTCCCGCAAGTGTGATTCCAATTCTTGCAAGTGTGATTTCAATTTTCGCAAGTGTGATTTCGATTTTCGCAAGTGTGATTCCAATTTCCGGAAGTGTGCTTTAATTTCTGCAAGAGAAACTAAGGCCATAACTTAGTTTGGTGACTTAATTAAGTATCTTGAATCTTTGAATTGTGGCATTAAAGTGCTACAACATTGTAGTTAAAACAACACTCTTCTTGCATAGATTGTGCATGAAAGTTCACAAGTTCCATATGAACCCCATATTCATAATTATGTTAGCTCCTAGAAATTCAACCTCTCAAATCATTCTTTTCACCAAAGTTTGGTCATATCAGTTGTATTGGAAGGGTGACTAGTAGTCTTCAAGGTTCACTAAACCAATATTTTCATATTGAAAAGTGTCTCATTTTGAGTTATCTTAAGCCTAGGAGTGGGTCCTACATCTACAAAGAGTCATTATTCCCCTCATTTGTCATATTTAATCATTATGAGACCTTGTCTAAATCAAATCTCCTCACCTCACAAGTTTGTAGCGCAAACTGCCTTTTTTACACTATCTACACTACAAACTCTTATGTTTTCCACATGGATGAGTTTTGGTCAAAGATGATTTCTTATTAAGATTTTTGGGTGATTATTGATGGTCTAATTTAATGTTCATGAGATTACATACATTTTGAAATCAAATTATCAACTTACATGGCTTAATGATGTACCTATTATATCATGATCTTCTTACTAGCTAGAATTTTGCTCTCAGATTTCTGAAAAAACATTTTTGCTTCCTTCCTCATCACAAGTGATAATTTTGGTTCCAGTAGTATACAAAGCATGTATTTGGAGTGTCCTTATGAAGTTAAAGGTTCATAATCTTTGCAAAATTGTGTATCGGCATATGAGGATCCTAGCAAGCCATTAATTCATAGTAATTTACATACCATGCATATTATGTTTTGTTACGACAAGTTTTGATTGGTCAGCAAGTCAACGGTGAGTGTGGCTATGTTAGAGGTGTTATAGAAGATTTTACTCAAGTTCCTAAAACATCATACATCCATGTATCAATTTTCATAAAGGTTGTGTGATTTTCCAATGCACTTGAGCTGCATTTGAAATGGCAAACTCTTATTTCTTGCAAAGGAGGTATAAGTGAGGTTTGATGGTAAGATTCAGATTTCTTCAGGGTATTTGAATGTTTTATTATGTCATATGGTGTTCAGATACCACTTTCATCTTTAAATTCACTTTCAAAGTCATTTATTCATGCATAAAGGTCAAGACAGTCACCTACAAGAGTTTGTAGCGCAAACTATGTTTTTCCTATGTATTGTGCTACTAACTCTTCAAACTTTCAACATAAATTAGCTTTGGTCAAAATTTGACTTGGAAAGAAAAATTTTGGGTCAAGGTGGCCACATATAAGATCATCCCCCATCAAATCATGCAGGTGCCACTTTTTTTCCTCAATGGAAACATTCTAGGGATCAAATACTAGATTGTAGGAATATGACTAGATTTTGGAAATCTGTGTTTTCCTGTTTTAGTCATTTTTTTTTGGAGATAGATTCCGATGACATGGAAATGTATTTTTGGAAAGTGAGAGAGTTTTTTCACAAGAACTAGCTCCTCTTAAAAAACCTCTCTCATGTTTCCAACAGTAGTTAGTATTTGGGAGATATGGGTGAATATTTGAGAGGAATATTTCCAGAAATTGTATACTCTATTTTTGCTAGCCACCTCACAAATTCGGATTTGAGTTGGATATATTCAACAAACCAAAGATAGGTGAAGAGGTTATGAGATCCATATATTTTGGATCTATATGAGCATGTAATCTCTATATAAAGAGGACCAAAGGGAGGATCTAAAGGGGTTCGAGATTGAAGACATTTATGCACTCTTTTGTTGTAAAAACCTTGCTATATATATTGGAATGACAAGCTTCTTTCACTGATATTGTTCAGACTTCTATTCATCTTTCTTATTCTGCACTTGTGAATTGAATGTTATATTCATTTCCTAGTTTAATTAATGATTGATGACTGTTATCTTATCTATGCATTAGTAAACTAAGATCACAAATCTTCTATTGGTTATATTCGACCTTTCACACATGTTTTCAATATATGTGATGTTGTTGATGTAGTTAGCATTCTTCATCTACCTAATTTTTTCAAACCATCTGATCAGTATATTTTGAGAGCCTTGTTTTGTCTGAGTATGTTCAAATTGTTCTAAGTGAAGGAGTGAGTGTGTGAGTTATTCATCTTTGATCTAGTTTTCAATACATCATTAAGCATTTTGATTAAGTTACCAGGCTCTCTTGATCTACAACCTAAAGAGACTCCTAGAGCAATAACAAATTAAATGTACAACACTTCATTTGCTTGCTAAGATAATTAGGAATTAATTGAAAATTTCTTCAAGTACATTACAAAATTTTACAAAACAACGTTAATGGTTAAGTAGTTAAAAAAAAGGAGAATTCTTGAATATGAAGGCTTCGACATGGAAACATCAAAGCAACATCATATTAACATCACTTTTTGACCCCAAATTTAGTAATGATGGGTGATGGGGTAGTGTACAAGCATGGGGAATATCAAAGTATAATTCTATGTATTGAACATGAATAATTGTTACCATATTTATGTTGAACATGAATAGTTATGCATGACCATTTCCATTATCAAGTATTATATACATTGTGTTAGTTGTGGAGCTTGATTATCTTCCTTATTTAGAGGTCTTATTTTATCCATGTTTGGATCCAATTTCTTGAAGGGGGGGCTTGCACCCCTACATCTGTTGCTAGGGAGGGCAGCGAATATTTCCCCCCCTTGTTTGGGGTTTGGGGCAGTCCCCCCGAAGATAAATTTTTGGGAAAGTTTCCTTATAAAATATTTTAATTTCATAGTCAATTTGAACCATTCATCATTAGGTTGTAGATCCAACGATAGATGTTATGTAAGGTTTTTTTCCCTAGAAAGCAACCCTCTTTGATGTATGAGGGGATTGTATTGCAACTGTGTATGTGAGTGAATATTGTATTATGAGAGAGGAGACTATGATAAAAGAAGAGGATGTTACACTAGGCATATTGTAGGTTGTATCCCTTCATTTGTTGGATAATAATAAAGGAAGGACAAATAATTTCTCCGGTGGACATAGTCCACATTGGGTGAACCCCATATATCTTTGTCTCTATTATATTGTGTATCTTATGTGTTTTATTTCCACATCTATTTTATTTTATTGCTCTGCGATCCTCTTTTCTAATTAACTTCTTATTCTATAGTGAATGGATTATGTCATTTATGCTTGGTTGACATAGTCATGTATGTGTGTTATTGGGCACATTGTCATTCATTGGATCCTATTTGAATGAAGTTATTGAATCTATATTGTGCTGTATAGAGGAAATTTTATCTAGATTTTGCATACAAATAATGAAAGCTTGTTTCATGTTGTCTAATGGAATATCAAACTCTATTATAGAAACAAAAGAGAAAGGATATAGTTTTGTAAAAGGTATTAAGTTGTTTTTATTTTGACATACCTCCCCTTGCTAACAATAAAAATTTAGACCTGCAAACCCTTTACTTGATGTTGATAGTGTAAGTACACTACAAACGTTTACAAAACGATGTTAATGCTTAAATAGTTAAAGAAAAAGGAGAATTCTTGAATATGAAGGCTTGGACATGGAAACGTCAAAGCTACATCGTATTAACATCAATTTGTGACCCCAAATATAGTAATGATGGGTGATGGGGTAGTGTACAAGCGTGGGGAATATCAAAGTATAATTCTATGTATTGAACATGAATAATTATTACCATATTTATGTTGAACATCAATAATTATGCATAATTGTTTCCATTATCAATTAGTATATACATTGAACATAAAGATGCCCTAATATATATTAAAATATCATTCAAATGAAGTTGTCAACATCTGGAGCAATGTGGGGGATCACCCCCCTTTAATCATTTTTGGTATGAAGTTTTATTCCTAGTCTTGGCTTATCCTAATATATAAACAAGACACACACACACACACACACACACATCGATGGAATGCACATATGAGAAAATCGTCTAGGCACTTCCCTTCATTTCAAGGATGGTACGAGGTAAACTGCCTGGTTGCATTTGTGGCAACCTAACCCGACGAGGACATTGAGTGAGGCCCAATAATTGCTACAGAGGAAACCAATTTGAGAACTTGGCACCCTAACCTCCTACTTTTAATTCACAACAATCAACCACTTGAGCTAACCTACCAGACTTAAAATTTTGTGCATTGGATCCCACCTGGGAACAATTTATTCCACTCTCTAGCTCGTAAGTGAGAATGAGAGTGTTGGTACCTTGCTAGCCCCACACTAATATCTTCAAACAATATCTTTCTCACATGTACATACTCTACCCCCTTCTAGAATTGAACATGTGATCTCCAAGGAGAAAACCCATGTTCTTAATCATCAGGCCCACTGAAGTTGCACACACACACACACACACACAGAGAATGTTGAGTCAGACATGAGATCTCTCCCCCTAAAGTAGGGGAGGTCATAGGTTCAATTCTCTTGATCCCCTTAAGTTTAGGTTGCATAATGAGGGAAAACAATTTACCTTAGTTACCACGGTTATATGGGAACACACACACACACTTATTATAATTACTTTTTTTCTATTGATTTTTTTTCTTTTTTTTTTCTTTTTTTTTTTAATTTGGTTTTTTTAATCGTTTATAAAAAAATTGCTTTTGATTTTCAATTTTTTTAACAATTTTTTTTTATTAAATTATTTAAAAAAAATAATTGAAAAAATAGTGTATTATTCTATTTTCAAGAGTGTTACCAAAACAATTTTCAAAATATTAAAATTTCAAATCTTAAAAAAAGAGTGCTATCAACACCACTTTCCAATTTGAGGGTTCATTTTGATGTTTTGTTTGCTATAGTATGGGTTTTTAAAGCCATTGTTTACAAAATATTCTAATTTTGATCACGAGAAAAAATGGTGCTATTGCTAGCACCACTTTACAATTCAGAATTTGAATTTAAGATACAGTATACAACAATACCATTATTTAAGGCCATGGTTTAAAAAAAAAAAAAAACTATAATTTTAACCCCCAAAAAGGGGTGTTGTTGGTTACACTACTTTTTTAGGGATTGATTGTAAGGTTTTTTTTTAGCAATATACATGTTTTAAGGCCATGGTTGCAAAAGATTGTAATTATAACCCTGCATTTAAAAAAAAATGCAACTAGTAGCCCCAATTTTCGATTTGGGGGCTAATTTTAAGGTTTTTAATGCATAATTATCGGTTTTTAAGGCTCAAGTTCTTATTTTAAGGTAATAGTTATCTTCAAGTTGGTAATTCTGATGTGGGTCGATACTCCACTTTGCATCATTTTCATGAATTGAAATGACACACATGCATCATTTACGTTTAGTATTAGCATCATCGATCTACTCTAGCATTAGAACTAGTGCCATAGTTCACGTTGAAATCACATTTAGCATAACTTTTGCATTTTGTGTCATTTTTACATTTTGCATCACATTTTGAGTCATTTTTTCATTTTATGTCTCCTTTTGAGTCGTTTTTCATTTTATGTTGCATCTTGAGTTTCATTTTAGGTTGTTTTTTCATTTTCTTCACATTTGTTTTTCATGAGGTTCATTGCACTAGAGATCGGTGCTAGCTACGTCCATGGAAAACCCCCTACAATCTGGGAAGCCGGTTAGTTTCAGAACATTGGGTGCTCAACAAAAAGAGTGTCTTATAGACCCATTACTGGCACTAACATGTCTCTCCAAGGATTTGAACCTGGGTGGGGAGGACAAAAATCATTCCGCCCAACCACCCAGGCTACATCCAATGGACAATTTTCATCACATTTTATCATTAAAAAATGTTATTTAATCAATAAATTAATCCCTTA
>JZKD02S0342754.1:1021095-1050052 GCA_000966675.3 Picea glauca
AATCCATACATAGCCTTATTCAACTTGCAGACATGAGTCTTCATGTCTTCAACTTCAAACCCTTCTTCAACACATGCATCATTTTATGTTTAGTATTAGCATCATTGATCTACTCCATCATTAGAACTAGTGACATAGTTCACGTTGACATCACATTTAGCATAACTTTTCCATTTTGTTTCATTTTTACATTTTGCATCACATTTTGAGTCATTTTTTTCATTTTATGTCTCTTTTTGAGTAGCTTTTCATTTTATTTTGCATATTAAGTTTCATTTTAGGTTGTTTTTTCATTTTATTCACATTTTTTTTTCATGTGGTTCATTGAACTAGAGATCAGTGCTAGCTACGTCCATGGAAAACCCCCCGCAATCTGGGAAGTTGATTACTTTTTAGAACATTGGGTGCTCAACAACAAGAGTGTCTTATAGACCCATTACCGGCACAAACATGTCACTCCAAGGATTTGAACCTGGGTGGGGAGGATAAAAATCATTCCGCCCAACCACCCAGGTTACATCCAATGGACAATTTTCATCACATTTTATCATTAAAAAATGTTATTTAATCAATAAATTAATTAAATAATGAAATATTTTTTAATAGAAATGGGTCTGATTTGTATTTAAAATTAGTTGTGGTCAAACCATCTAGCAAGATAATACAAAATATATAGATGAGGTCTATCATAAGTTCTTCAAACATTCTCAAAAATTCAAAATTACTTCTTGCAAGATGTGATAGCCTTACTATCTTATGTTTCTCAATATCTATTCGACAAATATGTTGTCGAATGAATTATTGTAACCAAAAAAAACTTTGCAAAACATTAAAATACCCTTATTTTAGATGAATCCATGCCCACTAAGGGATTACTACTTGACTCCAATCATGGTTGAATGGATGGATATTTTCATATTTCTTTACATGTTTAGTTCATGTTGCATTTGTATCTTCCTTCGTTTCCTTTGGAGTCTTGTTCTAGAATGACCCAACTGAAAAGTTAATTATGGAGAAAGCCACTAAACTTTTCGACACAACCACAAAATGCCCTTATTTCTCCAGCTTCACAACACTCTCTTGGAGTATGCCTAATCCATTTTCCAACTCTTCATAATGCTATTTATGATTCTCCATAAATATTTCAAATTTTCTTTCCTCTTTTCTAAGAGATTCCAATTGTAAATTTTCACCTATAATCTACCTGTACATGACATGGGTTTCTATTGACTGCCTAGTTTCATAGTTCTTCCTCCACCCTTCGTGTTTATAAACACACAAGGAGAGATAGTCTTGAATTTAACCAACAATTTGATCACACCTCCTTATCTCTCTTCGTGGGTCTATATTCTCACATACTACACATCTTTCTAAATTCCCATGGGTGTTAGCCATTGTTTTCCAAACTAAGTCCTTCAGATTTCCTTCCAATCATTGCCTACTAGCCGAGATCCCATCATAAGCCAAATATTAGATACAAAGGTCTTTCCCTCCAAGACACGTTGTTTACTATGTCAACAAGAAGCAATATACTAGAGATAAGAAGGAATGCCGAAGCATTCAAAGAATTTAACTCACACAAAAAAAGTCATCCCATCATAACTATATTGATAAATTCTACCTCAAGTACAAAGATAAGAGTGAGGCCTAGGTAATGAGGGAGTTTATTGCCCGTGTTTTCACCACTTTCACACCTTTCCACTTGTATCTAATGCTTGGATCCATTAACTTTCGAACAAAGAATAGACTGATAATTATCATGAGAGGTAGGATGGGTATGGTTACTACCCATTTATACTTACCTTTCCAACGACTATGTGAACTGCTTGATTTACTTTATTATTAAGTGAGGCATTGAGGGATTTGAAAACATGAAAGAACTCAATGAATTTGTAACTCTTTTCCAGGCTTTGAATCCTTATGACTAGTTGTCCTAATTAGATGTATTATGGAGTCAATTGGTCACACATATGTTTGAGCATCATTGAGAAATCCCCCATATAGTTAACTTATTTACCCCTCTATTCTTAAGAATAAAAATCCTTGGAACATCACTAATTCCTCTGGTTGGTTATTAGTGGGCTTGCTTAGTCCCCATGCATAACTTGTTTATTATTTTACTTTAGGATCGAGAGTGATCCCCTTGCAAATGTTTCCCTTTAAATAAGGAATTATTAAATGATATATCCATTATCATTTTTCTAAACAATTTTTTAATATATTCCAATAAATAAATATATTTTAATACACATTAACACACAAGATAAAGAAAAATACATCTATAAATCCACAATAATTGATATACAATTTTTCATTTTTCTCCATGTGACAAATGGTCCAAGAACACCCTAGGGAAATACTAAGCTTATTTAGAAGAGTATAGAAATCAAACAAAAAATCCTCACCGGAAGCAGGATAATCAAATCTTGAGACATTGTTAACATTGCAATCATTGTTTGAAGCCACACCATCATCTTCTTATTCTTATTTTTCTTCTCATGAAGGTCTTCGTAAAAACACAATTAAAGGAAAATCGACACTTTATTTAATTAACAACAAGGATTGGATTGTCACATTCAAAGACAATATTAATCACAAGGACAAAATTAAGACAACGTTTAATTATAATTTAACTTGGCTAACCCAGATTGCAAGTTTTCCACTTAAAATTTTACATAGATTTTTTTTAGAGCACATTACAATTCTTCATTAGTTGAATAATTCCCATACTCCTCCCACTTTATTTCCATCAGAGAGAACCATAATTGATGTTCCCAAGGAAAATATAGTATAGAATCACCTACCAATTATTGTTAATGAATAATAAAAATAAATAAAGTATAACTTACAATTCCAATTTCTTTGAAAAAAATGGAGAAAATGAAGAACTCCATTTAACAAGATAAACATTACTTCTAGTTGTAGTATATGACCAATGTTGTTGGATATTTAAGGAATATCCATCCACAATTATTTGATCCTTGTGAATAAAATAAATATGTGATAGGTGATTATTGTTCATCTTGATTTTTTGTCAATGGTGTCAACAAATCCTTTTTTCCCCTTTTACTTTTCCCTATTATTTCCATGTAATTGCGATCATACCCTCTAAATTCAAATCCACCTAAACTCATATCTATAGATGTACTACAAGGGTACGATAACATGGTAAGAACATGAGAATAATATAATTAGGGACTTAGTGAAAATAAATATAACAACAAATAATGTAATCCAATATATAGAAAAAAATACTTAGGATATAATGCTTTCCAACATTATTTCATTCAAATCTTAACTCTTGTATTTGAAAAACAAGGGCCTCGGGTATCTACACCTCTCAAGGAAATAAGGGGAGAGAAGGGAAGAGGGAAAAATGGGTAGAGAAGAGAAGAGAAGAGGGAAGGGGGGGAAGATAAGATAGAAGAGGAGGAAAAGGAAGGAGACGGAAGAAGAGGAAGAGGAGGAAAATGAAAGACATGGAAGAAGAAGAGGAAGAGGGGTGGATCAAATAATAAGAAGAGGAGAAAGGAGGAGTTGATGAACAAGAGGAAGGGGAAAATATGAGTATAAGAAGAGGAAGTAAAAGTTCAAGAAGGAAGGAGGAGGAGGAAACAACTAGTGGAATAGGAAGGGGAATTTATGGAAAAAGAGGAAAGGCTATGTTGTCCCCTAGGTCATTCCTACTATCACAAGGACAAGTTCCAGGTCATAATGTGTGGGAATATTTCACATGCCACTTTAGATAGTTGAGTCACCTTTCAAGTCAGATGGGGGTACGCTCTCTTTTCTCAAATATGTTCCATTAAGTGTAGACCAATTTTGCAAAAAAATAAATACATTGTGGTGGCTTCAAAAACAAAATAAGTGTGTTTTGTATTTTATTTAAATGAATGACCATGACAAGCTATCAAATGCTAGAGAAATATAGGATTTATTGGGTTCCTTCAAAGGGTTTTCTTAATAATTATTTCATCTTGAGAAAGCAATAAGATAAAATCATAAATATGAACTAAAGAGGAGATCGAAATGCTACTTTATTAACATTCACATTCATCAAATATAAAATTAAATGTCCATGGATGCAAACATAGATCCATTAATTTACTTAACAAAAAATAAGACATGAAGGTGGTATGGAACCAGAATAACTTTCTCCAACTTCATTAATTCATAAATGGTAAATCACATTGGTCATGATTACAAATTAATATACTCAACATTTCATTTAATACAAAAACACAATGGGACCTACACAATATTTGTCTTAGGATTCTTGATCTAGGAGGATCCGGAATGCTAAAAAATTGATAGTATTACATGCTTATGAAAATGACTTCATTGTGTAAATCTCGACGCGAAATTTCCAATGCAATTTGAATGACCTCAAACAGACATCGTATGAGGAAGTTATTGGCTTTTGAAGTTTGTCAAAAACATGGAAAAATGGAAAAGGACAGGCTACCACATGGCAATACAGACATGTACAACAAGATGATGTGATATTATCACAGATGGACACATGGCACCACCAGGAGGTGACACATGGACTGTACAAAGATGACACATGGATTGTGTGGATGCCACATGGCATCACTAAAAGGATGACACGTTGCAGTATGGAACAGTGGCATGGCAATATAGACGACATGTGGCAGGATGACACATAGTAGTATGAAATGTGACACATCAGGTACGATGTTGATGTGGCATGTGACAAGTGGTAATACGACACTGATGTGGCAAGTGACAGGTGGCAATAAAATAGTGACAAGGCATGCGATTGTACATGTTACATGGTGGTGATGTGGCCCAATCAGAAGTTGCCACATGGCATCCTTCGATTGGACAATGTTGGATAAGGTATCAAAATTTCTTTGGAATATTCGGTGGTGGATTCGAACCCGGGACCTGCCATCGACGAATTTGGCACCTATCCATTAGGATACGGGGTAATGCTTGTAAAAAATTGCAACAACATTCTATTTGTAATGTATTGTTATAACAAAATCCCAAAGGGGGAGGTCTGCGGGTTTGAACCTGTGACCTCCGCCCACATGTTCCAACAACTTAACACAATGGTTCAATCATTGCACCAAGGATATCCATTGGTTAACCAATTGATGGAATATTTATTTAACTTTTAATTAATGCCCAACCAAGCATATAGGGGGTCGAGTGGGGTTCGACTCCTTACTTCCCCTATATAAACCGACACCCGAACCAATGCACAAAAAAGAATTGTGTGCCAAGTTGTAGAGTTGTTGCATCAAAGTTCATGCCAAGAACTCATGTTGAGTTCATTTTGGTCTCAATTTATGTGCCATAGGGTTCTTTGAGAGAAGTATAGAGTGTTTATACTCATTTTTCTCAGAATTTTGAGAGGAATTCAATAATGACCTCTGTTTCTAGGGTTGAGTAGCATATTTGAAGATCACTATAAAAACACAAGTTAGATTCATTATTATATCAAGCATTTGAGCATTAATTGAGTGGTCTCTCGATTTGAAGCGGACCCATAGATGTATCCCAAGATGGGTGAACTCCATTAACAACTTGTGTAATGTGCCTTGTTTTTGTTTTCTTTATTTCTCTCTATTTTGGCATTCTTGTTTCATAAATTTATTATCATTTAATGAAGTTTATGGATAAGTAAGCGTTTTCACATGATATTTTTGCAAATAGTCATAACGATCTTAATTTCCCAAATTTGGTCGGATGTTAGTGTCTGCTTAAGAACTAATTGACATCTAAGGATTTCTGGATCACATCTTGGCACCCTTCACACAACTTGTGACTCAATTTTAGTTTATAGAGTGAATCAACAGAAGAGAGGAGAAAATATTAGACCAATGTGACTAATCCCTCATGTAGAAACCACTGATAACTACAACAATACAAACTTATAGCTCTCTCAAAATCCCAACAACATAATCATACAAATATCTAGATGATTGGTGCCACTATTACTTCCTCTCTTTATAGGCGTGAATCCCCCCTTGATTCATGTAGGTTGGCTCACAAGTTTTGAGGATTAGTTAGGATTTGGGGTTAATATCCATGAGTAATGTTATAATATTATGGAGTCATGGTAGGATGTAATGGAAACTGCTTATCCTTGCATTTCCATCCCTTTCTCGATTTAGAACTACTCCCTCTTGAGTGATGACATGGTGGTTCCATCTTTCCTATTGGTATTTGAGTACGAGTGCCCTACTATCATGGATGGGCCACCTACAATGTTGAAGTTTGAGTTAGGGGAGGTACATTATACAAGGCCTCCTACTATGTGGAGTCCCCATGTAGATCCTTATAGAAATAAGAGCAAGAATGATAAATCAAGAAAATCAAGAACACTTAAACAAGGCAGAAAGACAAACACTCAATTCAATCAATATGTACATCAATGGTACATTTATAGTAAAACTCAATATAACGACATTTCAACCGTATCATAATTAAATGGTTGTTAAGGTCTATTTAGGACATTAAGATTATTTCTAACAAACTTCCCCTTAATATTAAGTCCATACAAATGTATCATATAGCAACAAAAACTAGTGCAAAAGTTGATAACATATCCAAGTCTTTAATCTGTAACTTATGGAATGAAACCTCGTGGATTTTGATGAAGGTCTACCTAAAAAACCTGCCAAATGTGGATGTTGAAAACTAAATCTAGAAAACTCATTGTGCATCAAATAAGCCAGATATCCTCTGAGTGGTCACTGAAGTGAACCCAAACCAATGAGAGAAAATCCTGATGAGAAGTGAATTTGTTGTAAGTCTAACACATCCCATATCCTAAAAAACCTTGGAAATCCAATGTGCCAAGAGAAAAGAGATAAAGATGCATATGTCATCTGCAAGTTCAAAAGACCATCCCTAAGAAGTCTGAAGACTATAAAGCTCTCACATATCGACACACAAAAAAACTATTGAAAATCTTGCTGACAGAAAAAAGTGTCGAACAACATCCAAAACTTTTATATGAAAATCTTGTAGCCAAAAAACCTCTGAGTAGTAAACCATGTAAATTGTTGGTACTTCTCCAAATCCTAAACCCAAATTTCCATCAAGCATATTGTAGGACAATCCATCAAATGCAAAAAAGTGGAAAAATGTCCATCCAATATCCAATAACCAATCAAAGACTCTATGTGAGTGATATGTGCTAACATCAGCAAATGCATCATCCAACCTGAAAACAACCATCATGTCCTGAAAGAATCCTCGATCATCCATCATCCTAAAATCATAAAATCATTTGCAATCCTGAATCCTAAATCCATAATCAATCATCGTAAATTGTAATCCTGTAAGTTAGACTTCAAAACTTGAAGTCTGACATATCAATATTTTCCCCCTTGTCAACTGAAAAGTGAGAAGTCTAGATAATGAGATATACCCCCCTTGAAAGTGGAAAAGGGTTATCAAACCATCTTCAAGCGGAGTCTAGAAACTCGATCTTCAACTCAAAAGACTACATCAAGTCAACCCCGATCATGCCCTGTATCATCCAATCCTTAAAAAACATTCTTGTTCGTCAACTATAAAGTTATATCCAATTAAGTATGGTTCTACATGTGTATAAACTCGTCGATAAGATCATTCCAATAACTTAGCTTCCAAACTCCAATGCCAAGTCCCTAACTATTCAAACATTTCTTGTTTCCTCTGAATCTTTAATCGCTTCCAACACGTTTATGAGACATAGTTTTGCCACAAGGGCTTCACCTTGTTGACCAATATCTTATCACGTGCATTCAAAAAGGGTGTTTTTTAATTGTGAAAAACAAATTCAATATATTGTAAGTATTTGGAGGGGGGATGTGGGGTCTTAAGGGGTTTATAGGTATTGGGGGGTATAAAAAGGGGTATCTAGTAAAAATAGGGGTTTCTTTTATTGGAAATATGTATTGAGAGGGGGGTTAAACAAAAGGATTTTGGGAGGTATTGATCAATATCTAGTGAAATTATGGGTATTCTTTAATATCTCACGAAAGGAGGCACTATGTCACAAGTTCACTAAGTGAAGATACCATGGGTTTTTCTTCCCACAAAAAAAACATGGGTAGAGATCAAAACAATTGAACTCAACATGACCAACTTGGTGACAATGTTGACACATTACAAGTTCTTCGACCAACTAAGCATCATCAACCAAAAAATCCTCAATAGATGTATTATCATCAATATCCTCAACAATAGTATCATCATTAAAATCTATATTGGCATCCTAATCAACATCATGTGCATGTTCCTTATCAAGTTATATCTTCCTATCAACATTAACCAAAAAAACACCGCTTACAAATGTAATTGGTTTACAATAATTAGGAATATGAAAAAGGTTATCATGATCCTTCATCCTAATCCATATTTGTTTCTTTTAAAATGTAACTCTTCCCATGGTCTATTAAAGTCATCTATATTCTCAACCTGATCCTCATTTTGAACCTTCAATTTATCCGCTTTGTTTTCGGTGTCATCAGTCAAAACTACACTGACATCCTCAAATGAAAAAGACTACAACTCATAATCAACAAGTGCAAGTTTGTTTTCTTGTTCCTTGGTGTCATCATTAGATGACGTCAACTGCCTAGTCAAAAAATTTGCTTGTGTTTGAAGTAGATGTATCTTTCTGTGCAGTATTCAAAAACAAGTAAGAATATTAGTGAGTGTTCCTTTTTGCACATGAATTGTAGATCCCGGAGTCTTGCTAATCAATGTGTGCAACACATTAAACATTTCATGAATTTCTACCATTTTGAAGTGCTTCAAATATGTCTAATGTGCAAAATACAAGGCTTCCTTTTGAACCCCCTTATTCAATTTCAGGTGGGTTTTACAAAGATAGTTGAACCCCCTTATTCAATTTCAGGTAACCTTCCGGATTACGCAAAAAACTTTAAAGTTATGTGTTGATTTATTTTCAAGTGCAAATATTCTTTTGATTGCCTTCTTAAGACCTCGATTTGTCTTCTTTATATGAGAATGTATTGGATTTCTTATTGTTCATGTACTTGTTTGTCAAGAAAGAATCCATATGCATAGAAAAATCCTAAGAAACCTTATCCAATTTCAAGTGGGTTTAGGAGTGGAAAAAACTTTTACTGAGTTACAATTATCCTTTTAGCTCCCATTACAAAATATGCAAAATACAAACCACATTATTACTTATTACTCCTACAAATGCTCTTATGTCTTCAAACAAACTTCGTATGTCTAATTTTACAAATACCTCCTTTTACAAATGCCCAAATTCCTTTTTTCAAACATAAACTACTTATGTCAAACAAATATGTCTTTATGTCTATTTACAAGAACATATTAATATAATTTAACAAAGAAGAAAAGTGCTAGGCCTATATTTCTTCCATATAAAATTATATTTACCAAGTTTTATCGTACTTCCAATGTTCACCAACAACTTTTGTGTGTCCGCCTATCTGTGCAAAACTCCAACGTATTCCTTCATTCCCATGAAGAAAATGACAAAGAATGATCCAATGAGAAACAATCTAGCCAACGGTTACCTGAATGCATATAAATATAATGTATGGTATTTAGATGCATCATATCAAAGGCTTGTGGTAGTTATTTGAAATTTATGTCCATCCAATTTTCCAAAAGAAGCGCAAGAGGAAACAGGAGAAACTGCAGATTTTTCCATCATCTACAAATTTGAATGCAAAATTTGACATCCTCATATCCACCATTCGGTGCATATGATAACAGTGGGGAGAACCATTCTGAAGATATCCAACTGTGAGAATCACGTCACTCTCGGAACTCATAGAACATGAATGACTCAAAATTCAAACTCTGTCCAAATTCTCCTCATCAACGAAAAATAATTTCGTCATTTACAGAAGCAGAAAACATGGATTTATTTCCTGAAGACCAAGGATGCAGTCCTTGAAAGATTTCAAGAATTCAAAGCTCAGGTTGAGAACCTGACCAGAAGGAAGATCAAGGTACTAATATTAGATAATGGAGGAGAATACACCTCCAAGGATTTCAGTAATTTATCTTACAACCCTCAGCAAAATGGGGTTGCAGAGAGGAAGAACATAACCATCATCGAGGAAACCAAAGCAATGATACATGATCAGATTCTACCTATGATTCTATGGGCAGAAGCATGCATGGCAACAATATATGTTCAGAACATGAGTCCTCACCAAATTGTGAAGAACATAACTCTCGAAGAAGCCTTCACCGGAGTGAAGCTTGAGATTGGACACTTCAGGATATTTGGGTGTCCAATATAATTTCATGTACCCAAAGAGAATAGGTCCAAGCTAGACCCTTCAAGAAGAAAGGGTACATTTGTGAGATACAATGAATCTTCGAAGGCATATCAAATCAACATCCCTGGTCAGAGACAGATTGAGGTGAGCAGAGATGTCATCTATGAGGAAGAGATAGACTTTCGAAGATGCAGATAATCTCAGATAGAGATTCACAGTGAGACAATACCCTCTCCCCCTTCAACAGTTCATAGGGAGAAATCCATTATTCCAGTTGATCCAGTTATTCCAATTGATCCAATTGTTCCAGTTGATCCAGCTACTCCAGTTGATGTTCCCAGAGACATTTCAATAGGCCATAAAAGGCCTGCCTGGGTCCGAAAAACTCCACATGAGGCAGAGGGTCATGGGGCTCCTCAAGGCACATTCCAAGAGAGAAAGAAACCAAAGAAATTTTCAAGCTATTTTTCAGCCATGAGCCACATCATTGATACTGAGTCTTCTTATCATGGAGAAGCAACAGGCTAGAATGTATGGCAAGATTCCATGGCATAAGAGTATCAATCCATCTTGAAGAATGATGTGTGGGATATTGTTCCGAGACCAGAAGGGAAGTCTGTAGTAACTTCCAAATGGATCTATAAGATCAAGCATGCAGTTGATGGAAGTGTCAAGAAATACAAAGCGAGATTTGTAGCCATAGGATTCTCACAGGTGGAGGGAAATGATTATGAGGAGACATTTGCTCCAATAGTCTGATACACCTCCATCTGTACTATCATTGCACTAGTTGCATCCATGGGTTGGAAACTACATCAGATGGATATAAAGACAACATTTCTCAATGGTGATATTGAGGAAAAATTTGACATCAAGCAACCAGAAGGATTCGTGATACAGGACGAGAAATCTCATATGTGCAGATTGAAGAAAGACTTGTATGGACTAAAGCAGACACCTCGTGCTTGGTACGAGAAGATGGATGGATTGTTGATGAGTTTTGGCTTTAGCAAAAGTGTTGTTGATCCAAACCTATATTATCACATTGTTGGTGATGAGTGCTTGATCTTGGTCATGTATGTGGATGACTTATTCCTCACTGGTTCATAAAGACTTATTGTTGAATGCAAGCGAGCATTGATTCTGAATTCGAGATGAAGGGTCTAGGTACTTCTTGGGACTAGAAGTATGGCGGAGGATTGATGATATATACAGTGGAGATATGGAAGAAGTTTGGTATGATAGACTGCAAAGCCATGCCTACACCAATGGTGATGGATTTGAAGAAAATGAGCGATGCTTCTGCTGATTTAGGCGAGATTGATCCACATTTATAACGACAAATGATTGGATCATTGATGTATCTGATTAACACCAGACCTGATATATGCTATGAAGTGAATTTACTTAGTCAATTCATGAGTCAGCTGAAACAGACTCACTGGATAGAAACAAAGCATGTATTGAGATATCTACGAGGCACAGTTGGATATCGCCTGATATATGCCTCCAGTGTAGACATGAGTTTGCAGGGATATGCTGATGGAGATTGGGAAGGGATCGCAGTGGAATGGAAGAGCACATCTGGTTTTTGTTTTACCTTGGGGTCTGGCATGGTTTCTTAGTGCAGCAGAAAACATATCTCTGTGGCCCTGAGTACCGCAAATGCAGAGTATATAGATTTGAGTGTGGCAGTCCATGAAGCAGTGTGGCTTCGCAAGATCCTGACAGATTTATTTGATCATGAGATGGATCCTACCATTATTCATTTTGATAACCAAAGATGTGTGAATCTCTTTGAGAATCTTGTGCTTCACGATAAATCGAAACACATTAAGATAAAATATCATTATATCAGAGACATGGTACAGAGGAAAGTAGTACACATGCAGTACCTTCCTACACATGAGCAGATTGCAGATATCTTCACCAAACCTCTTTCCAAGATGAAGTTTGAGAACTTCCGTGAGAGACTTGGCCTGGTGGAGAATGCCTCCCTAGCTGACAAGGAGTGTTGATGATTGCAGCTTCCTGAGACATCCTCTAGGACACGTTTTCCTTTGAGACTGAGTTGAGTCGACCTGAGAGGGAGCCTAGTGTTGGGCATACCCATGTGATGGGGCATCGTTCTCCTCTATGTGAGAGTTGAGTCACTTTCCAATGGATGGGGCATCCTTCTCCTCTAGAGAGTTGAGTTGTCCCCGAGTGGTTGGGTGGGCACATTTGATGGGTGTATCGTTCTCCTCTGTGTGAGATTTGAGACGATGAGGTACTCTAGATGATTATGTTGAGTATGACGTCCATGTGGTTGAGCATAGGTGGAAGTGTCCCTAGTGGCTGAGCAATAGTGGATGTGTGGATCCCTTGCTATATTGTCTAAGTGTAAGATTTACCTGTAACCCTAATTTTGATGTAAAGGGTATCGGTCGGCCCCACGATATGTGAAAGATAATTAATGTTTATTGTTATAATTAATTATTTTCTGAGTTATTGAGGTCGGACCTGTTGTGCCAATAGACACAATTTTTATTGTGTCTAGGTCTAGTATAAATAGAGGTGATTTCCCCATTGAGGAAACACACTCACACACTTATCACATGTCATTTGGAAATTTTGGAAAGTGAATTTTAGGGATGAAGTGTGCACCTCTCTTGGGCGTAAGTTTCAAGGTAGAAGAGGTGTGCATTAGGTTTTTATGGTTGGGGGATCTTCTCTTGAGAATATAGCAAAGGATTGTTGGGTTTTCTTCACTTGGGTAGAAGGGTTTCCCAGGATATTTCTTGTGTTCTTGTCCATGGTACTTCTTCTTGTGATCTTGGTTATTGCAACAACTGTGAATGGTGTAGCTGCATTTTTTTATGGTTCAAGTAAATGAAAAAATTTAAATAAACCTCTTGCTTGAGCCTAGCATAGTGAAAACTTAACAGGTCTACCTGAAAAAACCCACCAAATGTGGATGCTGAAACTAAATCTGGAAAACTCATTGTGCATCAAATAAGCCAGATATCCTCTGAGTGGTCACTGAAGTGAACCCAATGAGATAAAATCTCGATGAGAAGTGAATTTGTTGCAAGTCTAAAACATCCCATATCCTAAAAAACCCTGGCAATCCAATGTGCCAAGAGAAAAGAGCTAAAGAGTTGTATGTCCTCTGCAAGTTCAAAAGACCATCCCTAAGAAGTATGAAGACTATAAGCTCTCACATATCGACACACAAAAAAAATATTGAACATCTTGCTGACAAAAAAAAGTGTCGAACAACATCCAAAACCTATTTATGAAAATCTTGTAGCCAAAAAACCTCTGAGTAGTAAACCATGTAAATTGTTGGTATTGCTCCAAATCCTAAACCCAAATTCCCATCAATTATATTGTCAAAAAATCCATCAAATGCAAAAAAGTGGCAAATTGTCCATCCAATAACCAATCAAAGACTTTGTGTGAGTGATATGTGCTAACATGAACAAATCCACCATCCAACTAGGAAATAAACATCGTGTCCTGAAACAATCCTCGATCATCCATCATCCTGAATTCATAAACTCATTTGCAATCCTGAATCCTAAATCCATAATCAATCATCATAAATTGCAATCCTGCAAGTTAGACTTCAAAACTTGAAGTCTGACATATCAATATTTTCCCCCTTGTCGACTGAAAATTGAGAAGTCTAGATAATGAGATATACCCCCCTTGAAAGTGGAAAAGAGTTATCAAACCATCTTTGAGCAGTGTCTGGAAACTCGATCTTCAACTCAAAATACTACATCAATTCAACCCCGATATTGCCCTGTATCATCCAATCCTAAAAAACATTCATGTCCGTCAACTATAAATATATATCCAATTAAGTATGGTTGTACATGTGTATAAACTCTTCGATAAGATCACTCCAATAACTTAGCTTCCAAAATCCAATGCCAAGTCCCTAACCATTCAAAAATTACTTGTTTCCTTTGAATCTTTAATCGCTTCCAACAATTTTATGAGACATGGTTTTTCCACAACAACTTCACCATGTTGACCAATATCTTATCATGTGCATTCATAAAGGGGGTTTTTTAATTGTGAAAAACAAAATCAATATATTGTAGGTATTTGGGGGGGGATGTGGGGTCTTAAGGGGTTTATAGGTATTGGCGGGTATAAAAAGGGGTATCTAGAAAAAATAGGGGTTTCTTTTATTGGAAATATGTATTGAGAGGAGGGTTCAACAAAAGGATTTTGGGAGGTATTTATCAATATCTAGTGAAATTAGGGGCATTCTTTAATATCCCACGAACGAAGGTGCTATGTCACAAATTCACAGAGTGAAGATTCCGTGGGTTTTTCTTCCCACAAAAAACACATGGGTAGAGATCAAAACAATTGAACTCAACAAGGCCAACTTGGTGACAGTTTCGACACATTACAAGTTCTTCGACCAAATCAACATCATGTACATGTTCCTTATCAAGTTATTTCTTCCTATCAACATTAACCAAAAAATCACCACTTACAAATGTAATTGGTTTACAATAATTAGGAATATGAAAAAGGTTATCATGATCCTTTATCCTAAGCCATATCTATTTATGTCACAAGTTCACTCAGTGAATATCCCATGGGTTTTTCTTCCCACAAAAAACACATGGGTAGAGATCAAAATAATTGAACTCAACATGGCCAACTTGGTGACAGTGTCGACACATTACAAGCTCTTCAACCAACTAAGCATCATCAACCAACAAATTCTCAATAGATGTATTATCATCAATATCCTCAACAATAGTATCATCATCAAAATGTGTATTAACATCTTGATCAACATCCTGTACATGATCATTATCAAATTATTTCTTCCTATCAACATTAACCAAAAAACCACCGCTTACAAATGTAATTGGTTTGCAATAATTAGGAATATGAAAAAGGTTATCATGATCCTTTATCCTAATCGATATCTATTTCTTTTAAACTGTAACTCTTCCCATGGTCTATTAAAGTCATCTATATTCTCAACCTGATCCTTATGTTGAACCTTCAATTTATCCACTTTGGTTTCGGTGTCATCAGTGAAAACTACACTGACTTCATCAAAGGAAAAAGACTGCACCTCACAATCAACAAATGCAAGTTTGTTTTCTTGTTCCTTGGTGTCATCATTAGATGACGTCAACTGCCTAGTCAAAAAAATTGTTTGTGTTTGAAGTAGATGTACCTTTCAATACAGTATGCAAAAACAAATTAGGATATTAGTGAGTGTTCCTTTTTGCATATGAATTGTAGATTCTTGAGTCTTGCTAATCAATGGGTGTAACATATTAAACATTTCATCAATTCCTACCATTTTGAAGTGGTTTAAATATTCCTAATGTGCAAAAAACAAGGCTTCCTTTTGAACCACCTTATTCAATTTCAAGTGGGTTTTACAAAGATATTTGAACCCCCTTATTCAATTTCAGGTAACCTTTCTGGATTACGCAAAAAACTTCAAAGTTATGTGTTGATTTCTTTTCAAGTGCAAATATTTTTTTGATTGCCTCCTTAAGACCTTGATTTGTCTTCTTTATATGAGAATGTATTGGATTTCTTATTGTTCATGTACTTGTTTGTCAAGAAAGAAACCATATACACAGAAAATTCCTAAGACCCTCTTGTTCAATTTCAGACGGGTCTAGGAGTGAATTTTTTTATTATAAGTTACAATTATTCTTTTAACTCCCATTACAAAATATGCAAAATACAAACCACCTTATTACTTATTACTCCTCCTACAAATACCCTTATGTCTTCAAACAAACTTCTTATGTCTGATTTTACAAATACCATTATGTCTTTAAACAAACTTCTTATGTCTAATTTTACAATAACCTCCTTTTACAGATGCCCAAATTCCTTTTTCAAACATAAACTACTTATGTCAAACAAATATGTCTCCTTATGTCTATTTACAAGCACATATTAATATGATTTAACAAAGAAGAAAAAGTGTTAGTCCTATATTTCTTCCATATAAAATTATATTTACCAAGTTTTATCGTGCTTCCAATGTTCACCAACAACTTTTGTGTGTCCGCCTATCTGTGCAAAACTCCAACGTATTCCTTCATTCCCACGAAGAAAATGACAAAGAATGATCCAATGAGAAACGATCTAGCCAACGGTTACCTGAATGCATATAAAGATAATGTATGGTATTTAGATGCATCGTATCAAAGGATTGTGGCCGTTATTTGAAATTTATGTCCATCCAATTTTCCAAAAAGAAGCGCAAGAAGAAGCAGGAGAAACTGCGGATTTTTCCATCATCTACAAATTTGAATGCAAAATTTTACATCCTCATCTCCACCATTCGATGCATATGATAACAGTGGGGAGAACTATTCTGAAGATCTCATAGAACACGAATGACTCAAAATTCAAACTCTGTCCAAATTCTCCTCATCAACGAAAAAGAATTTCGTCATTTACAGAAGCAGAAAACTGGATGGGTATTTCAATTCTGCTAAATTGAAGCCTCCAAAACTTATAAAAACGCTAAGAGCCTTGCATTACTTTCATATAAAACCTTGGATTTGGATCTCAGAAGAAACTGGGATTCTTTGAACATGTCCAAATAAACATAAAATTCACTAAAAAATGAATATATTGTTAACAGTGTATGAGTGGACAAAATCTGCCAGTCGTCCACCGTAAGTCAAAACGTGCGTCGGCCCAGTAAAACCTAAACCACATCTAGGGTTTGAAATTGAAAATTCTCATCTGTTCATTGAAATGAATTGCTTGTTATTGAAAATTCTCATCTGTTCATTGACAATGAATTGCTTGTTGGTGGAATGTTCATATAATATACAATCTAAAATCTTGCCATGATTATGTAATTAACTCCAATCATTGGTTGAAAATTGGAATGTAGTTGGTGGTACGTTGAATAACAGTGCATTGCAATCGACTTGACTCAGATCGTGAGTTCGAGTCACGCGCTCTCGTTTTACTTGACTATTGGCGTCTTCACACTGAAGAAAATACTCTCCTAATGTAGGCTGATATATTCTTTGTTCACTCTTGCAATTTCAATAATCCTTCGGTGTAACACACCCACTACGGGAACTAATATTTTTCGGCTTTTTCTTCTTCTTTCCGAGGAATAGAATCCCTGAATTCCTATGGGGCCTAGTGCAAACCGTACCTTTCCTTATCCGTACCTATATGATCATCGGTGATGACCATAGGCCTTACCGGAGAGGTGCTCCTGGCTTTTGTGATTCGGTAAATCGTGAAGCATGTATTCTCGGTCCCTGCCTTCGAAGTGCTAAAACCCGAAGAGAACCAACAGTTCGTCACAATTAATAACGCCTCGGATTGAAGCCTGGCACTCCACTTTTCAGGGTTTCATCCATCGGAATTTCATTTCTAGCGAACACGAGGAAAACTGACCTTTGGAGAACCCGGGTACCGAAATGCCGAAACACCCAAACCATGTGTGCTAATCCATTTCGGGATTTCGCCTATCGGGGTTTTACAAGTCGGGGTTTCAGAACTGGTGATTACAAGGGAACTTACCCTTGGGTTTCTCGGGTGCCGAAACACCGAAAACCTTATATCCACCAAGCTCATTTCGGGGTTTCGCATGTCGGGATTTCGGGACTGGCGAGTACAAGGGAACTTACCCTTGGGATTCCCAGGTACCGAAATGCCGAAACATCACAATTCATCCACGCTATTGTCATTTCGGGATTTCGTCCATCGGGATTTTGGGACTGGCGAATACAGGGGAACTTACCCTTGGATTTCTCGAGTACCAAAACGCCGAAACATCACAACTCATCCATGCTATTGTCATTTCGGGATTTCATCCATCGGGATTTCGGGATATGCGAGAACAAGAAGTCTCGCACCTGGGTTTCCCGGGAGCCGAAACTCCGAAACACAGAACTCTAAATACACTATACTATTTTGGGATTTCACAAGTCAGGATTTCGGGACTTGCGAGTGCAAGGGAACTCGCCCTTGGATATTCCGGGTACCGAAACACCGAAACGCCGAATCTATATGCGCTAAGCCATTTCGAGATTTCGCAAACCGGGTTTTCGGGATATGCGACAACAGAAGGTCTCGCACCTGGGTTTCCTGGGAGCCGAAACTCCAAAACACCGAACTCTAAATACACTATACTATTTCGGGATTTCGCAAGTTGGGATTTCGGGACTTGCGAGTGCAAGGGAACTCGCCCTTGGATATTTTGGGTACCGAAACACCAAAACACCGAATCTATACGCGCTAAGCCATTTTGGGATTTCGCAAACCGGGTTTTTGGGATATGCGACGACAGGAGGTCTCGCACCTGGGTTTCCCGGGAGCTTAAACTCCGAAATACCAAACTCCAAACATGCTCCACTATTTCAGGGTTTCCTCCATCGGGATTTCGCGGGTCGGGTTTTCGGGACTCGCGAATACATGGGGCTCGCACTTAGGTACCTCGGGTGCCGAAATACCGAAATATAACAACTTCTCCACACTCTATCTTTTTGGGATTTCGAGACTTGCGAGTACAAGGGAACTCCCCCTTGGATATTATGGATGCTGAAACATCGAAATATCGGGATTTAGCTACATGTTGTCATTTCGGGATTTCGCAGGTTGGGATTTCGGGACTTGCGAGTACAAAGGAACTCGCCCTCGGGTTTCTCGGATGCAGAAACACCAAAATGTCGAAGTCTAAAAGGACCATTCTCTCTCGTGCAGGGTTTTAAGACTTACGCCTTAAAATCCTCCAGCAGATCCTTGGATAAACTTTTAAAAAGGGTGTCCCTGTGGGGAGATCTATCCAGGGCATTACTTGAGACAAATAAGGGAATAAATTTCTCGATAACAGACTTGAAAACTGAATCCGTTCAATATATATATATATATATATATATACATAAGCCATAGGTGGTCTTTCCAATATAAGTATACAACCACCATTTCTGATCAAAACACCATACAGACAGTCTTATACTGAAACCATTCATAATTGCACAAACCATGATCATACATGTCAAAATATTAATTTCAAGATACGAGATATAACACTTACCAGAAAAACACTAGGTTTGGTGCAACTGCTGAGAGGGGTGCTCGTTTCCACCCAACCATAGGCTCAGCGATTCCAAATGGATTTACCACTAGCCACCCCCGAGCTTAGACCACGATGTTGTGAGACTAAGTCTTTGTTCATCAGAAGTCGAGAACGAAGGTTACTCTCCTTCTTCTCCACTTATCAATCACTCTATATAATTTTTCCAGAGTCCTTCTGATTTCTCCTCTTTTGCGATCTATGTCGCGACTGCTCCCTTCCACACCTATTTCCTGCCTTTTCTTTTCCGGAGAGGTTGTGTGTGGCACGAACTTCCCCGCGGTGGTCAAGTCTGAGGCTTCCACAGGGATGGTTCACCCTCATCCCTCATTAACTCATGAGAAGCCTCTTCACCTACCAACCTAGCGAGTAATTCATTTCGAGGCCAGCGAACCGCTCTTGATCTTCGAGCCAATGAAGACCAAATACGGTATTGGTTTCGTTGGAAGTTAACACCACCATTCCAGGTGCCTTCCACCACCTTTCATCAACCATCATGGTCTCTTTTCATCACATCCCCCTCCCAGCAGTCCTGCAACATATATTCATAACATTATTTACATTCGTCGACCCTTTATACTAAGGTCCATTCAAAACCACACATTCACGTCTTTGAGTCTGCCATAGTTCTTGGCCAGTATAGTTATTTTTACAGACTGGGGGAAACAGGGTGTTACAATTCCCTCCCCCTTAAAGGAATATCATCCTCGATGTTCTATCAATCAATATGACATGTATGTACAGAGGTAAACAAAATCGGATATGCCTATTTCATGGCATCCTCCATTTCTCATGTAGCCTCATCTGGGCGAAAATGTCCCCACTGCACCTTGACCTGTGCAATGGTTCAGTTCTGGAGCGGGGTTTCCTTTCTATCTAGTATGCATTGAGGTTCTGGTAGGAATTCTCCCTCCGGTTCCACCTGGATCACAGACCAATCAATTATATGATTAGAATCATGTACATATTTATTCAATAATGAAACATGGAAAACATTATGTGCTTTTACTGTGGGAGGAAGTCCTAGCCTATAGGCTACAGGTCCCACTCTATCTAAAACCTCAAAGGGTCCACAATACCGAGGTGCCAATTTGGCACAAGATCCCATTTTCAGAGAACTCTTCCTGGGCCTAACTCTAAGATATACATGGTCTCTCGTCTTGAACTCTCTTGGGGTTCTCTTTTGGTCGGTGTAACTTTTCTGTCGATTCTAAGTGACCTTCAGGTTTTGTTTTATCTGAGTCACTTCTTGTTCCATTTCTTTCAACATGTCGAGTCCAAAAGAAATTTTGTTTACGGGATTACTCCAACTGACAGGAGTGTTGCATGGCCTACCATAGAGATCTTCGAAGGGACTCATCTTTAAGGATTTTTGGTAGCCGTTGTTGTAGGTGAATTCCACCAGTGGCAGGTAGTCTTCCCACTTCTTAGGTTGATGCATTACATGCATTCTGAGCATGTCTTCTAATATTTGATTCACCCTTTCTGTCTGTCCATCGGTTTGAGGGTGATAGGCGGTGCTAAATAGTCACTTGGTCTCCAAACCAGCCATCAGTGATCTCCAAAAGTTGGAAGTAAATTCTGTGTCTCTGTCAGACACGATCTCTTTCAGCATACCATGCAGTTTGAATATCTCCTTCATGAATACGTTGGCGATGTCTATTGCCTTACAAGTTGAATTGGCGGGGATAAAATGAGCGGTCTTGCTCAATTTATCCACCACTACCATGATGGTGTCATTCTGTTTGGTCGAGGTTGGTATTCCAGTGATGAAATCCATGGAGATGGTTTCCCATTTCCATTATGGGATTGACAGAGGTTGTAATAATCCTGTTGGGTGTCAGTGTTCTGCTTTTACCTGTTGGGTTTCTATGCATTTGGCTAGGTACTCAGCTATGTCTTTCTTCAACCCAGGCCAGTAGAATTGTTTCCTAGTGGCCATGATCATTTTCTGGTATCCTGGATGACCAGAATAGGGTCTTTTATGTAGTTCATCCAGTATGAACCTCTTCAAGTCGTCACAATCTGGGATATACAATCTACTTCGGTAAGTGAGAAGACCTCCTTCCATCATCTGGTAACCCCCATACTTTATCCCTGTGGGTTCTTGCTGTCGGTACAAGGTCACGGTCTGGAAGAATGGGTCTGTCTCTTGTGCATTTCTGACTCTTTCCTTGACATCCGTCTCACAGGTGCTCACCACTGCCAGGTGAATTGTTTTCATACTTCAGCTAAGGGCATCAGCCACCCTATTTTATTTTCCTTTAATGTGTTTGATTTTGAAATCAAACTTGCTAAGGAGGGCCATCCACCTAGATTGCATGGCATTGAGCTTCGGTTGGTCAAACAAATATCGCAATCCACAGTGATCTGTCATAAGTACAAATTTCCTTCCTAGGAGGTAATGCCTCCACATTTTTAAGGCGTGCACTATAGCGGCCAGCTCCAGATCATGGGTCACATAGTTGACTTCGTGTTCGTTCAATTTTCGGAACTCATAGCAAACCACACTTCCTCCCTACATAAGGACTCCTCCAAGCCCTTCCTTACAGGCATCTGTGCACACGAGGAAGTCGGTTTCGGGATCGGCGATCTTCAACACGGGTGTGTGGGTTAGTCGGTGTTTCGGGGTTTGAAATCTTTTTTCACATTTTTGTGTCCATGTGAATTGTGTCCCCTTCTTTTGGAGGGCAGTGATTGGACAACAAATCTTGGAGAATCATTTTATAAATATCCTATAGCATCTTGTTAATCCCATAAAGGATCTGATATTTGAAACGTCCTTTGGGGTAGGCCATTCCATGATAAACCTGATTTTGTTAGGGTCTACTGATACTCCTTCTTCATATAGGACATGGCCTAAGTAATGTATTTTCTTCTGGAAGAATTCACATTTGTTGAATTTGGCGTAGATATGATGTTCTCTTAGCACTTGCAGCACAAGTCTAAGATGCTCTTCATGCTCTTCTCCATTCTTGGAGTAAATTAATATGTCGTCGATAAAAACCACCACAAATTTGTCTAGGAATTTGTTGAGTACATTGTTCATCAAGCACATGAAAGTGGCAGGGGCATTGGTTAACCCAAATGGCACCCAATAGTCTTAGGGGCTATATAACTCAAGTTTGAACCAGGGTCAATCAGAATAGACACTAGATGGTTGGAAATCATACCTTCTATTTCCACCACTGAAGTTTGGTGGTCGGCTTGGTTATTATCCAAGGCTGCATAAATTTGTGGCACACTTCTGGCCACATCATTGACGGTGGTAGATTCCTGGATGCTGTAAATTCTCCGACTATTCTGTTGTTGGTGTGGACAGTCTCTCAGTAGATGTTCTTCTCTGCAACCCCAACATTTCAAAGGTTCTCTCTTTGGGTTATCAACCTTCATTGGTACAGATCCAGAAGTTTTATTTCCACCCAAGGAAGGAAAGTTCTGCTGGTGTACACTCTGGGCTGGGAAGCTCATCCTTGAGTTCTTCTTATCGTTCTTAAATCTTGGGGATTTAATCCCCTTTCTCTGAAATCCAAAACTATTCTTCAGTTTCCAGCCTTCGCGAGGTTTTTTTAGATGTCGAAACTGTTCATGACAATATCTTGCTTTCGGATAGTGCCTTCTAGGGTCTTTAGCTCATCAAATTCAATTATGTTCCGATAGTCCTTAGGTAGTCTGCTGATGAAACGTTGCACCTTATCCTTTTCTGCTTTTATATAAGGTACATACCTTAGCAACTCGAGGAATCTACTGAAATATTCCTCTATAGTGAGTTGCCCCAGTTTGAGTTCATATAATTCTTTAGTCTTTTCGTCGAAATATTCTTCCGACAGATACTTCTTCCAGAAGTATTTCTCAAACCGTTCCCATGACAGGTCCTCTTCGTGAACCCCTATCACATTCTTAAGGTCTTACCACCAAATGGAAGCCTTTCCATTCAATTTGAAGGTGGCCACTTGGGCCTTCAAATTTTTTGAGAATTCATGGACTCTGAAATACTTCTTTAGTCCAAGTAGCCAGGCCTCTGCTTCCTCTCCCTTCTTTATTTCACAGTCAAAGGAGGGTGGTTTGGCCTTCTTGAACTCTTCGAGATTATGACTCTTGGAAAGTTTCTGCTTCTTTCATTTCCTTCGAGAATGAGAACTAGTTATGTTGCTAGAAGATCCCTTCGAGTCGCCATCTTCCTTTCCAAAAGAATCCTCCAATGCTTGTACCCTATCTCTGGGGTGGACCTTTCTCGAGGTGCTCCTCTCAGTGTGGCCACTGACATGACTACGTTTCTGTGTCTCAGGTTCATGTTTCAATTGCCTTTGTATGTCGGATAAGATTTGCAGTAAAATTGCATTAATTGTCGTTTGCTTCTCTTACTCTTTTATCATCCTTTCGTTGTCATCTTTACAGCTCTGCAATTCGACCATGAGGCTCCTCACAATCTCGGCCAAATCTGGAGGGGTCCCTACTGCCCTCCTTTCATCAGACTCTTCGTCTCTATTGTGGGAGCCTTCCCCCACTTCATGGTGAGTCGCCATTCTCTGCGTCTGCAATTTTCCACGGTTGATCTTTCGCTTTGTGTGCAAAAGAAAAACGTTGGTTGTTAGTCAATATTTATATTCATTTATAACCAGTATATAATTCATATTTTTCACATGCACACACACAATAGGAGTTTTCATTCTTAACTTCGACTTTTTATTAAGAAGGTTAATATAGGGGGTTACTCCTTTTAGGAGTGTTTTGAACGGAGCTCCTGCGCAACTCGTTCATGAGCCCAAGCAGACCAAGTGTTGTAACCATGCTCTGATACCAATTTGTAACACACCCACTACGGGAACTAATATTTTTCGACTTTTTCTTCTTCTCTCCGAGGAACAGAATCCCCGAATTCCTATGGGGCCTAGTGCAGACCCTACCTTTCCTTATCTGTACCTATATGATCACCGGCGATGACCACAGGCCTTACTGGAGAGGTGCTTCTGTCTTTCGCGATTCGGGAAATTGTGAAGCATGTATTCTCGGTCCCTGGCCTTCGAGGTGCCAAAACCCGAAGAGAACCAATAGTTCGTCACAATTAATAACGCATCGGATTGAAGCCTGGCACTCCACTTTTTGGGGTTTCATCCATCAGAATTTTGTGTCTAGCGAACACGAGGAAAACTGACCTTTGGAGATCCTGGGTACCGAAACACCCAAACCATGTGTGCTAATCCATTTCGGGATTTCGCCTATCGAGGTTTCGCAAGTTGGGGTTTCGGAACTAGTGATTACAAGGGAACTTACCCTTGGGTTTCCCAGGTGCCGAAACATCGAAAACCTTATATCCACCAAGCTTATTTCGGGGTTTCGCATGTCGGGATTTCAGGACTGGTGAGTACAAGGGAACTTACCCTTGGGTTTCCCAGGTACCGAAACGTCGAAACATCACAACTCATCCACGCTATTGTCATTTTGGGATTTCGTCCATCAGGATTTCAGGACTGGTGAGTA
Organism: Picea glauca; assembly: GCA_000966675.3. Lineage (NCBI taxonomy): Eukaryota > Viridiplantae > Streptophyta > Pinopsida > Pinales > Pinaceae > Picea > Picea glauca. The sequence continues at coordinate 1,045,933 of JZKD02S0342754.1, forward strand.
AAGGGGAACTTACCCTTGGGTTTCCCGGGTACCGAAACGCTGAAACATCACAACTCATCTACGCTATTGTCATTTTGGGATTTCATCCACCAGGTTTTCTGGATATGCGACGACAGGAGGTCTCGTACCTGGGTTTCCTGGGAGCCGAAACACCGAACTCTAAATACACTGTACTATTTCAGGATTTTGCAAGTCAGGATTTCGGGACTTGAGAGTGTAAGGGAACTCGCCCTTGGATATTCTGAGTACTGAAACACCGAAACGCTGAATCTATACGCGCTAAGCCATTTCAGGATTTCGCAAACTGGGTTTTCGGGATATGCGACGACAGGAGGTCTCGCACCTGGGCTTCCCGGAAGCCGAAACTCCAAAATACCAAACTCCAAACATGCTCCACTATTTCAGGGTTTCCTCCATCGAGATTTCACGGGTCAGGTTTTCGGGACTCGCGAATACATGGGGCCCGTACTTAGGTACCTCGAGTGTCGAAATACCGAATATAACAACTTCTCCACACTCTATCTTTTCGGGATTTCGCAAGTCGGGATTTCGGGACTTGCGAGTACAAGGGAACTTCCCCTTGGATATTTCAGATGCCGAAACACCGAAATATCGGGATTTAGCTACATGCTATCATTTCGGGATTTCGCAGGTCAGGATTTCGGGACTTGCGAGTACAAAGGAACTCTCCCTTGGGTTTCTCGGATGTCGAAACATCGAAATGTCGAAGTCTAAAAGGACCATTCTCTCTCGTGCAGGGTTTTAAGACTTACGCCCTAAAATCCTCCAGCAGATCCTTGGATAAACTTTTAAAAAGGGTGTCCCTGTGGGGAGATCTGTCCAGGGCATTACTTGAGACAAATAAGGGAATAAATTTCTCGATAACAGACTTGAAAACTGAATCCGTTCAATATATATATATATATATATATATATATATATATATATTTACGTAAGCCATAGGTGGTCTTTCCAATATAAGCATACAGCCACCATTTCTGATCAAAACACCATACAGATAGTCTTGTACTGAAACCATTCATAATTTCACAAACCATGATCATACATGTCAAAATATTAATTTCAAGATACGAGATATAACACTTATCAGAAAAACACCAGGTTTGGTGCAACTGTTGAGAGGGGTACTCGTTTCCACCCAACCGTAGGCTCAGCAATTTCGAATGGATTTACCACTAGCCACCCCCGAGATTAGACCACGATGTTGTGAGACTAAGTCTCTATTCATCAGAAGTCGAGAACGAAGGTTACTCTCCTTCTCCGCTTATCAATCACTCTGTATAATTTTTCCAGAGTCCTTCTGATTTCTCCCCTCTTGTGATCTATGTCGTGACTGCTCCCTTCCACACCTCTTTCTTTCCTTTTCTTTTTTGGCAAGGTTGTGTGTGGCACGAACTTCCCCACAGTGGTCAGGTCTGAGGCTTCCACAGATGGGCGGTTCACCCCCATCCCTCATTAACTCATGAGGAGCCTCTTCACCTACCAACCTGGCGAGTAATTCATTTCGGGGCCAGCGAGCTGCTCTTGATCTTTGAGCCAATGAAGACCAAATACAGTATTGGTTTCGGTGGAAGTTAACGCCACCATTCCAGGTGCCTTCCACCACCTTTCATCAGCCATCATGGTCTCTTTTCATCACATCCCCCTCCCAACAGTCCTGCAACATATATTCATAACATTATTTACATTTGTCGACCCTTTATACTAAGGTCCATTCAAAACCACACATTCACGTCTTTGAGTCTACCATAGTTCTTGGCCAGTATAGTTATTTTTACAGACTGGGGGAAACAAGGTGTTACATTCGGCCTTTCCCAACGTTGATGACAACAGGAACACGTGCAGGGATTAACTCTTCCCACCCAACACTTCCTCTTCACATGGACATGGGCTCTCACAATCTTGCTCTGATAAATTATTTTCATAGGCTCATAGGTATCAAACAATGCTTTGATACCACATGATATAAATGATATAAATAAGAGCAAGAATGATAAATCAAGAAAATAGAAAATAAAGAACATTGAAACATGGAGAAAAAGACAAATGTTCAATTCAATTAATATGTACATCAATGATATACTTTTATAGTACAACTCAATATAATGACCTTACAACCACATCATAATTAAATGGTTGTTAAGGTCTATTTAATACATTAAGAGTATTTCTAAGGAGATCCTTGGTATGAAACATGGAGAAAAAGACAAATGTTCAATTCAATTAATATGTACATCAATGATATACTTTTATAGTACAACTCAATATAATGACCTTACAACCACATCATAATTAAATGGTTGTTAAGGTCTATTTAGGACATTAAGAGTATTTCTAAGGAGATCCTTGGTATGATACAATTTAAATTCATTTTTACACATTTACTAAGAGAACCTCTTCACCCTTAAAAAAAAAAAAAAAGATATATTAATTCTATTTTAGGAGTAGTGTGTACCATGAGNAATTTAAATTCATTTTTACACATTTACTAAGAGAACCTCTTCACCCTTAAAAAAAAAAAAAAAAGATATATTAATTCTATTTTAGGAGTAGTGTGTACCATGAGACTCGAGATGGTTAAAATAGTCATTGGGAGATGCACATGTTGGATGATATCTATCATTAGTAGTAGGACCCCTTTGTCGTCTATGATACTAGCATTTTCCTTGGCTAGTCATAATAGCTCAACATACTCCTGGTAGAAACATTTTATCATCCCATGGTGAAGGTAGGAAAAAATTCACCATCCATGAATTCCTTGATTGTGACTTAAGCATTAATGGACTTACTATAATATGTGTTCCAATTTGTTATCTTATTTTGGCATGTATCAACATCTATTGGTATTTCCAACATATCATTAATTACTATGAGCTCTTGTGTGTATCTTGTTAAATATTTAGGAAAATAGAGTGGAAACCTAAGCATTGTATTTAATATCTACTCTAATCTCATATAAGTAATTTTACACTTGGCTATAAATGTTTTCAAATTCCATGAAGTAGCACAAGTGTTCCCTAATATTGAGAACATCCTCAATGATGTTGTTCCATATCACGCTTTTAATGGCCCCATATTTTTTTTAGTTGGAATGATCCAACACCTCACCTAGCTTTCCTATCATTCATGTTTGTCTTCTCAAGTTATTAACCAATTCATATTTAACATCTATCAGGTATTTCATTGTTGGAATACTAAGATGGGGGGGGCGGGGGGGGATGAATTAGTATGAGCACTTTTACCACTTTTAACCATACTATATAAACTACAATATTATCAACATTATATCATCAATGCATCATCTATGATTACTTTCAATATATATCATGAGCATATAAACATAATCAACATCACATCACATCAATTACAAAGTACACCAAAATTTATGTGGAAACCCAAACGAGAGAAAACCACATAATGATTTCTTATATATATCAAAGAATACATTAATTCGAAGCACCAACTTCCCAATTCTCTAGCACCTGGAAGGAGGCTACGACCCCCTATTCAAAGACTCCAACCTAAAGGAAGCTTCAAATCCCCATGTTCTCCAACACCAACCGGAAGGAGGCTACAACCCCCTTTCATTGCCTCGTAATGTCGCCCTGAATATAAGTGTAGACCAACTGTCACTACCACAATCACTGCCACTCTCACTATGACTATCACTGTCACTATCATTATCATTGCATTGTCACATCAACCTGTAATTTGTCAACCTATCACATCAACTTGTCACTGTATCCAACCTATCACATCAACCTGTCATTGTATCCAACCTGTCACATCAACATGTCACTGATCAACTTGTCTAACCTGTCACTGTCACTTATACTCAACAATATCCTCTCACATGGATCCTATACCAAGGACACCTCTCAACTAGATGTCACCGACACATGCCTCTACTAAGCATGTACCAAACCATCAACTATGTACCGCAACCTATACCTCACCAAGTGAATCAACCATGCATCAACATCTGTACCAAATCATGCATCAACCATGCACCAACACCTCTACCAAACCATGCACCGCAACATGTACCATATGCCTCAACCATCAACCATATATATCAACACCATACCAAGTACCAATC
>JZKD02S0342755.1:21048-34734 GCA_000966675.3 Picea glauca
ATATATATAAAATGAAGCCCAAGTCCAAAGCTATATATATGGTTGACTTGTGGTTATTTTGATGAGTGTCAAGTTATGGTTGACTTGTGGTTATTTTGATGAGTGTCAAGTTTTGTGGGTTAAATATAATGAACCCATTATATATATATAATATGAAGCCCAAGTCCAAAGTTATATATATGGTTGATTTGTAGTTATTTTGATGAGTGTTAAGTTTTGTGGGCTAAGTATAGTGAACTCATTATATATATATATATATATATATATTTATATATATATATATATATATATATAATATGAAGCTCAAGTTCAAAGCCCAACTTAAAAATGGTAAGACATGTGGACTTATGCTTAAGGTGTTTGTCATGTTCATGTTTTGTTACATCTCCTAGTCATCATGGACATAAACTAATATCATGTTGCACTTTATAATATGTTATGATGAATTAATATGTATAAGAGGAAATATGAAATATAATGCAAAACTACCAAAAGGGCACAAGGAAATTATGAGTCCATGAGAGGGGAAGACAAAGGGGTTCTAAGGAGATAAAATATTGAAGTATGGTTCTGTTGACACTTGAATTTGTCAGGACCGAAATGGAAACTTCATGAGGATGTTAGTCCCCCTTCGTTTTTAGAGAGGTGGATCTCCTCTTTGGCTAAAAGATATATCTTTGAATATCTTGGATTAGGGAGAGTGCTAGGCAGCAAACCCCAAATCTTTATTGCTTGGATTTATATGAAAATGGTTCTTCAATAACACAATATGATCTTTATGTGCATCAAAAGTATTTTTACAATAAGAAAATATTGGAGGGCTTCAACATCAGAATTAAATTGTGATCAGCATCACACACAATCTTCTTAATAGTTTATAAACACATCCATGTCTTCTTCATGAGAAATAGGAGAGAATGAGTTGATCATCTCAAATAATTTTAATAGAGTACTGCAATTAGTAATAAAAGAGAAATTTATAGGTCAACCTCAAATATCTCATACTTAAAACTCACAATTACAAGGTACAGTCAAAATCAACCCTGAAACAATTCTTTGTGGAGTTTATTCATGAGAAATGTTCTTCATTACCAAAAATTTGACAGCCATGTATGTTGCTACAAATACTCCATGATCATACAAGAAAAGTATGAAGAAAAATACAATAAAAACATTCAACAACTCAGCCTTGTGCCCAACTCTAAGATTCAAGCATAAAGCTATGAGAAGTGGTGTAGAAGAATAGAAAGAATGGAGAAGATGCAAATTTCTTTCTTTTGATCAGAAGCCTGATTGTGTATCCATGGTTGTACCTTCTTCTTCCTCTAATATTCTTCCCTGCCCCTCTCACAATAATGATTATTGGAAACTTTGATGAATCCTCTTTTCTCTTTTTAAGAAGAGATTTTCTAACTACTTGAGTAGTTAAGGTTTTCTTCCTCTCTTGAAATTCTCGTACAAGTTTATTCTTGAAACATTTAATTTAATTGGTGCCTCATTAATTTATCATTAATGAAATTATATCATCAATATATACATATTGATGAATCCTCTTTTCCCTTTTTAATAAAAGTTTTTAAATAAACTTTTATTTTCACAATTTAATTAATTTCTCATTTAAAATAGGAGGATTGTGTTTTAATTTTATGGGAATGATAATCAAATTTTTAGTCGTGGAAATCACTTCTTATTTGATATTCATCGTATTGGATTTCCAACGATATAAATTTTGCACAAATTTGTCGCTCGATCTCAAGATATGAGCTCGTGAAGTTGAGTTGTCACGCAAGCCCATTAAAAATGCAGCTGACTGATATTTTAATTTTTGAGAAAAATGTATCAACTTTCAGCACTTGAAACCTATACCACCATCTTCTACGTCTAAATACCTTTCCAACGGTATAACTTTTTTGTGATTCCGACACCCAAAGCTCAAGTTATGGCCTCTGCAAGATCAATACTCAATCGTCGTCGATCAAAATTGATGGGCAAATGTGGGCCCTTGGATGAATTCCGTGCTTCCCTTCATAAAATTTGACTTTTTGGTTTAAAATTCTATCCCACATGCATTGGGATATTAGATTATTCATTATATATAATACTAAGTGTTTGATACACTTATCAAGGCACATGAGAAGAGAAGAAATTATAGAGCTTGGAGGATTCAGCCCTTGGAAAATTATCGAATAAAATAATAATTTTTTGGAATCTCGTCATCGTCCACCTCATGCCATGTCATCAATGAGTCACGCCCACGTGTCATCACAGGAATGGTCCACATCATCACCACGTGTCATCACACAGTTTTCTACCATGTGTCACGATTCTCAGCTTACCATGTGTCATCATTTTATTGGCTTCCATGTCACCGCCATGTGTAACCACTTAATATTTTCCACGTGTCACCACGTGGTTGGTTTCCACATGTCATGACCTCACTCATTGCCATGTGTCATATTCTCATTCATTGGTTTTCATGCCTTGGAATAGCTTTGATAATTTGGCTAAGTTTGTGGGATGGGACAAGAGGGGATGAGGGAGAGGCAGGTTGGAGAGTTTGCGGGTTCCCGGGGGTGAGAGAAGGGAGGTGAGTGAAGTTAACCATGAAATTTGTGTGAACCCTCCAACCCACGAACCCATGGTTCGACGAGTGATCCAAAGAAACTAAGTATAGAAGGGTGGTCAGACGGACTCGCGAGCATCAAAAGAATGGGACATTTGGGAACCCGATATTAGCAATGAAAATAAAAGTTAAGTGATGGTCAAAGTGTAAAACGCGTAATTTGAAGTGCAATGTGAAGGTTGTGGAAAAGGAAAGGATGAGGGCTCAAACCCGCGAAACTGAAAAAATGGCTAAGTATTAAAGCAGACTTATGAGATAAGTAAGTGAGTGGAAATAAAGTTGGCCCGCCAACCCGTGAACCCACGAACACGATGAGGAGATGAGTAGTTAGGGGGGAAGGGGAGAAATGTAGGTGTCAGAGGTAGAGAGTGTAATATGTAGATAGCGGGTTGGCAAGTGAGGGAGTGTGAGAATATGAGGGAATGTATGAGTCTGCCAACCCGTGAACCCGATGAGGAGATGAAGGAAGAGTCCCAAAAACGTCTAAGTGTAGAGACTAGTGGAGCATATGGAGAAGAGTGGTGAAAAGATAAAAATGGTTAAGTGTGGAGATGGAAGGTGAGGGAAATAAGTGATGACAGTACTTCACAATTCGAAAATGGAGAGGAGAACATGATAGTTAGAAAAATTCTTCATAATCTCTCCTTCGGACCTTTAGACCAGATCTTGAATAACTTAGGCATACGGAAACGAATTTTTGATACGAAAAGTGCATGACGAAGCTGAGACTGAGAGTTGCAGAGTGAACTTATAAAAGTTCAAAAATTTCTTCTTTTTATATCAAGGATTTTATAAATCTAAGAGCGGAAAAATATAGATGACCAAATTTTGGTCAAAAGGTTCTCATGTGTTGACTCATTATCCTTGCACATATTTCCATGTTTATTAAAAACACTCCATCCATCTACCTCATGTGTTCCCACCAAAGCCATTTTGTACTAGAAAAAAACATGTGGTCTCATGCAACTCGAGTATTTGAACCATGATTAAATTATTCATACAAGTTTCTTCTTCTATTTTTCTATCACCTTGAGAGAGGAATTAATATGCATCCATGGTTTCATCCATGGTTTCCCTATACCTACAAACTACTCCAAAAATTCCCATGAACTTGAGAAAAGTATGATTTTGTGGGGGGTTTTAATTCTGGTAGGAGAAGGATTGAGAAGTTTTGAGGGGGTATTTATAGTTGTAATATTCAATGACACTAGCGAAGGCGAAGAAGCCAACAATATTTGTGTTTCTGTCACAAATTAACCATAGTTAAGACAAGATCTAACAATCTAGGAACCTAGAGAAAAATATAGAAATTAAGTTTCCCTTCCTTGTATTAGAGCACTGGAGGGGACAAATTTCCTAAGGGATTACTTCAAATATGAGGAATTATTCCAAACCTTGTGTTGTGTATAATCATGGGGAAGAAATTCATGGCTAATTGATGATTGAGATATATGCTTGTAGGCAATTCACTAAAAGCGATGATAGTAATTGTCTAGTTCTTGTAAATTATAAGCACTATGGATTGCACTAATGAGTTATAGAGTCAGTGGTCTTGTCTTCACCCTTGCGATGTCATAACTCTCAACAAGGGAAGACAGGCTTGTTAGGGAGGTAATATATTAAACTATGGTTTCCATGTGTTGACTTATTATCCTCCCACACTTGGCTTAGGGATGGATTCTACAAAAAATTCCTATGGTTGCACAATGAATCACTCATTTGCAACTTGGTGTTTAACTAATAAAGTTTGTGTCTTTATCCTTGTGTGAAATATTTCTATTTTGTATTGATGTTTTTAATTATTGAATTTTGTTAGCAAATCAATTGTGGATAAATTACTTAATGATTTTTCATAAGAATGAATTAACTATAAGATTTTACTCATATGTTTTCCATGATTTTGTATGATAAATTTGTTGTTGCATGTTTAAATCTATAGTACAATGCATTAGCGGCATTATGGGTGCCAAAGGAAACCAAATTCTATTCTTTGATGGAAGATCTATATGGTAAAGAAAGAAATTTTTTTATTTAGAGTGCCCTAGTGGACAAGGGAAATTTCCAAGGACTTTACACTATGTTATCCCCTACATCTAATGTCTTTGAATTTATTTCTTCTTCTTTTTTGTATTATGTGGGACAACAAGGTCAAGTTGGTCTCACCTTATCTCTAATTTCATGAGTTTTGGAAGTGATTTGAAGGGTATTGAAGCTAGGAGCACTGCAATTTCTATTATTTTTCATCTTTCGTAATCTACATGCTATCTCAATATGCTTCTTTGTAATTCATTAATTCATTTCAACATGGCTATCTTGATCCAAATGCATTTCTTCTCTCCCCTTATTTTCTCATTTTGTCTAGCACTTTCACTTATCATTGATCTTGGGCTCCTTCAGACTTTGGAAATTAAGCATCTTGTACGTTGAATGTGAATTTAATATGTGATATATTTCCTTGAGTCCAGTGCTTCCAAATCTATATTGTTCATCTTTGTTTAATTTTGTGGTATGTGTTCAACATTTCCTCTGCATTATGAGTTCATATTTGGTATAAACAAAGGTGAATGTCTTGAATCACCTTTAAATCTACATGAGTTGCATCTCTCATTATCCATTGAGGTAACCCTTTTTTTAATTGTTGTTATTCTCCTCGTTTTCCTTTTTAATTTCTAGCATATTGACCTTGTGTTTACAATGTGCTTAAAGTAGATCATTCACTTATCCCAGTAGTTCACTAAGATTTACTTGCATTTCATTTATCTATGCACTAGATTAAAGAGGGAGCATCACCTTATATAATAAACAAAGGAGGTGTATGCAAACTTCCTCAACATTGTTGGCATTTTTTTGTTTGCTCTTAGGTGGTGATCATGCCTTAGCATTCTAGGTTCCAACCAGCAGTAAACATAGTGAGAAAAAGGAACTCAAGTGTCAATTCAAAATAGATAGAATGATGCTAAAAAATGAATAAGTAACATTCTTCATGTTGACCCATGCCTAACCATGGCTAGGCCAAGAGAGGACTAAAACCATTAAGAGTGGCTAAGAATGGAGTAACCACAAACTAAAAGTCAATTTGTAGACATTGATGAACACCTCTTCTGAGGGAATTAAGAACTCCTCAATTTGAAAGTACAAATGAGAGTTGGACTCCAGCTTTGTATTTAATGGAACATCATATCATGTGGGCTTGCCTCTCCTTTATTTTGGAAGAACCATAGAGCCTCAAGGTATTAGACTTGAGCATTAACATAAAACAAAGCAATGGGCATAGTAAATACCACAAGGAGCAACTTGGGGTAAGGCTATCACTTTAAAGTTGTACTTGAGAGAGTAATCCAAATAGGGCAAGACTATCAATTTAAAATTGTACTTAAGAGAGTAATCCAAATAGGATGACACTTTTCAAGTTTGGACTTGTCCAAGGAAATCAGCAGACCATGGACCTTTTGAAAGAATGTGAGTGCAATGGCTACAAAAGAGAGTAGTCAAGAGTCATAGATTGGGAGTATTACACCATGAAAGCATGTCCTAGGGACATAACAATATAAATCTATACCTACATGGATGGCTTGAAGGGAAGTGGACTACGGTTCACTGGTTCAAAAATGGAGGAATTTTCCCAAGGTTTGGGTGTGGAAGGTCATCCTAAAGTTGTGGAGCTCCTAGCTCAAGGTTCCAAACATGGTTTTTTTTTCATAGGAGGTTGCTATTGAAGGTGGTTGTCAAATATTGGGGGGGGTTTCGATTCTCCATGTCACAAGTTTATTGTATGTTCGAAAACATGGAAACGAGAGGTAAAAGGGATCAACCTTGAATTGTGATAGTGATGGAAAGGACTACATGACATGACAGTCATAACGATGTGGAATATACAAGGAATGATGATGTTAGGAAGGTTACCTAAGCCTCTTCTCAACCCACAAATATAAATGGGGTATCTAGGTTTTCAAAGGAGGTGGTGGGTTCTAGATATAATGAGGTTGATAAGAAAGATGGAGAGGTTTGAAGGACTACAGAAGATAGTTCTAGAGGTTGTAATCAACGTTGCGAAGGGGAGGGGTCATCAAACGTAACTACTAGGGAAAAGATCATTGTGAAGAAGAATAAGTGAGCCTATGTGTATAAAACTAAGAGCATGAGTTATCAAACTCATAATGGTCTAGGATGTTGTTATGGAATAGGTGTAAATGTATTTTTCCATAGCCTTGGTGAGAAAGTTCCATGAGGGGTTGATATCAGATAATTCCATGAGAATGTGGATAAAAAAGGTTTTCCACTATAGTTAATTTATGCCCCAATATACCATTTGTGTTGGTTAACATTTGTTTTCCAATGTGCAAAGGATAAGGAAATGATATTGAGTGGAAAGTGGCACTAGGAAAGCTCCATTCTATGACTACAAGACTAGATGCCATTTTTTGATCCCATGCATGAAAGGGAAAATATTCAACCTTTGTGGTTGAAACTACATTCACTCATGTTTGCACTATGGTTAGAAAGGACTCTCGGGCTAATTAGCAATAAGCAAAGGAAAACATTGGACATTAATGACAAAACTAGATATTTGGATAGAAATTTCATGGCTAATATTTGCATTAAGATTAATCTAGGTGATGAGTTGTCAAATGAAAATGATATTCAGATAGGGAATAAATGTTAAGATTTCATTTAGATGATACATTTTCCACCTTTATGGTCATCCTAGGAGAACCTGCAAAAAGAATGATATGACAGATGAGGATGAGAACATAGAAGAGGATATGGAGCTAGAAGATCAAGTTGTCTCACCTCAAGAAGTATCCAAGGACTCACAAAAAAGGACTCCCACTTCAAAAGGTAAGTGTATTTCTAAGGAATCCACATCCTCTATTATTGAGAAAAAATTACAACATATATCCAGAGTTGAGAAGAAAGAGGCATATATTTCATGTAGATTGAATGGAAAACACAACGTATGGTCATGTTAATGTTGAGGAAATTCCTAAAACAAAGTATAAATAAATTACCTTTGTAGAAATGATACAGAAGAAGGAATCATTCCATAAAAAGAACAGAAATCATAAGGAGGCTCATGTCTTGGTTGATCTACAAGAACAAGTAGTTCAAGGGAAGGATATAGAAGTGGAGAAGGTTTTGGAAAGTCAAAATATTCTCCTTAAGGGGATTTCTAGAAGAAAGAATGAAAAGGCTATGAAAATTAAAGATGTGGTCTTCTCTCAAGTACGGAACAGTTCTACTATGGCCAAGAAGAAAAGTGTTTCTTAGAAAAAGGTGGTCAAAAGAATTGATAACATTAGCACTATGTATTCATCTGATGAAGAATTTGTTCCAATGGTAAACAAAAAGTATCAACTTAGATAAGCTAGGAAAAAATGTATAGTGATGGAGGGTTTTGGTAGGTGAGCTTCGTCAATACCAGGTTGGAAATCAATGTGGCCTAGTATGAAATATTTTCCCTACCAAGCTATGACGCAAGCTGACATAAAAGTATTATAGGGAAACAAATGACAATACAAGGGGAGATTATAGAAGGAAAATCCCACTCCAAGGGTTTTAAATGGCTTATCTCGCATACAATATCAAAGGCTTGGGGAGTGCCCATAAGAGAAACTCCTTAAAGAGATTGTCATGTATTCATAATCTTGAGGCAACGTTAATTTTGGAATGTATCCCTAAGGCTACAAAAGCAAACATTTTGTTGATGGTTGCTTTCACTAGTTGGAATTTTGAAGTAATTAGTGCTAAGGGGATATCTAGAGGTTTAATCCTAAGATGATATAAGACCCTTCAGGCCCAAAAGATTCCTTCCTTCTATTAGCAATGTGTTAAGCAATTTTCTCCAGAGGTAGGAATTGTATATAATCTTACCAATGTATATGGTCCTTTTCTTTTGAGGAAAGAATTCTGGGGGGGGAGTTGAACATGCAATGTGAACAAAGTTACCAACTTAACAAGAACCCTCCAGAGTTTCATTTTTTAGAGGTCGTATTTAGTAGGTGTGTTAACCTCTGTTTCATAAAGTGGTGCTACCAGTAGCACCATTTTTTTGTAGGGTGGCTAAAATGGTAACATGTTTGGAATCACAACCTTGACGATCGATACCACCACAGAAAACTGACCCTCAAATCTAAAGGTGGTGCTTTCAGTATCACCAATTTTATTTTGAATCAAAATTAAGACCTATTTGAAACTGTAGCATTGACCACTCATACCATCACAAATGAAACAGTAAAATCTACTCTTAAATTGGAAATGTAAAAAAAATATTTATTCATTAAAAAAAAAAATTACATTAAAAAAAGAAAATGAAAAAATTCTTCATAAACAAGATTAAACAAGATTAAACAAGATTTAAAAAATAAAAAGAAAAAACAACATATTTAAAAAACAACAAAAAAGAAAAAGAAAAAATAACATAGTTAAAAAACAAAATTTATAACACAAATTTAAAAAAATGAAATGAAATAAAATATTAAAAATTGAAAAATAACATTAAAAAAACAACACATTTTTTTTTAATGATTGAAAAAATCAGTTTATATATATATCCCAAAAATTTGAAAAATCCTAAAAATACCAACTTTTGAAAAATAAAATAAAAAAAACACAACTTTTGATTGTAAAACTAAAAATTATCACATTAAAAAAAATTGACCAAAAATTTAAAAACATAAAAGAAAAAAAAATTAAAAAATTTATTAAAAAACCAAAACAATCCATTTCTCACTTATTACACACCTTTTATTACACACCTTATATAGGGAGATTTTTAAATATAATTAAAATTTCTTTTTATTTTTTTATTTTTTTTAATTTTAAATTTTAAAAGTGTAATTATTAGATTTCAGAAATAATAATTAATATCATTATTATCAATTAAAAAATTTATTTTTCATTTTTAAAGTCAATACAAAATAACAATTGTAACTTATTTTTTCTTCTTTTCAATATGAGCACTCCACCACCTATTCCAAAAACTCAGCTTGTTAGGGGGGAGGCCCCCCAAAGTCACCCTAGAGAGCCTTTACGATTATATGGAATCATTAGAAAAAATAAGAGAAGAAAGAGATGTCAAACGCCAAATAGATTTAGAATCATTAGAAAAAGGGAGTGAAGAAAGAGATGTAGAGCTAGATGCATACTTGATAAAAAAAAATTAGACTCTTCAAAGATATCATTCAAACTCAAATAGAGGATAGATTGTTAGGGTTCAAGAGTCAATTACAGACAATGGAGGATAGGATTCAAGAAATGGAAAAACAAAAACAATCAACCCAAGGAGAAGTTGAAGAAAATCGCAACTTGAGAGATATGATTAAAGCGCTAGAAGAAAAACTTACCAACAATTTGACCCATAGTAATCTAGAAAATAAATTGGATATCAAACCCATCAAATAGGAAATGAATAAGTTAATCGAACTGGAGCATGAGTGTAATAAAAGAGCCTTGAACCTCACAATTTTTGGTAGAAAAGAACAAAAAGAGGAGGATATGCTATCCATAGTGAAAGAAGAATTAAAAAATAAATCACAAATTGAAACAACTTACCTCATAGAAGCAAAGAGGCTAGGAAAAATAATTGATCATAAATATAGGTTGATCTGTGTCAAAGTAAGTTGTAATGACCATAAATATAGCATACTCAGTGAATCTCCAAGCTTAAAAGGGTCGGGAATATTTATAAATGAAGTCCTCATTCTCAAAGACCAAGCTGAATTAAGGAAGTTCAAAAATTAAAAGAAGCCAGGAAAAAAGCAAAATGGGCAATAATTAGAAATCGAAAATCTATTGTTATGGATAGAGACCAGAAGGATAATAATAAATAAGAATTTGGGACACTGTTGATCCTTTTTTGGAACTGTTGTAGCTTTCCAAGGTGCAAAGGTCCTATGATAAGTTGGATCCCGAGTAATATCGATATTATTTGTCTAGTTAAAACTTGAGAGCATGAAGAGTCTAAGGGTCCCTAACATAGAAGGATTTGTCTTGTGGTTGGCATGGAACAAAAAGTCTCACCGTAAAGGGATAGGAGGCATAGCTTGTTATATTAGAAAGAGCATTTCTCCTCACATTCAACTTTATAAGATCGACCCTCTCAATCAATACATTTAGATAGAAATTCCAGACACCAGTGCTAAGATGTATATAGAATTTTTCTATTTTGGACCTATTAATTCTACTTTTTATAAGAAAAACAATATAGATAACAATTATCCCTATAATAATTTAGAACAAGATATTTATAGTTTGAAAAATGAAGGTAATATCCTCCTGCAAGAATACTTTAATGCTAAGAATGCAACTGACCAAGCTACTCTTTTAAGCAATGATTTCAACCATAATCCTTTATGGCTAGATGACGACCTTGTTTTATCTAATAGCTACAAAAGAAGCTCTAAAGACCTAATTGAGAATTTGTTTGGTATTGAGTTGGTCAAGCTCTACAACTCTTAAGACCTAATAATTTGCAATGGAGTAATGAAGTGGACAAACTCCAACTAGATGACTTGTATTCATGGGCTAGGTAGTAGTGTCGTAGATCATGTGATATATGATATCCATGTTTCCAACCAAATAGTAACTTTTGACCTTTTAAATGACCATGAACTTGACTATGATCATAGACCTTTAATCCTAACTCTAAATGTTTCCATGCATAGGAGCGTCATTGAAGAGAATTTTGATAATCAAAGGAAATTGTGCTTTGATAAAAGAAAAGTTGACATTTTCTTAAAAGATTTAAATAGTGAATTACATCTCCTAACTTATAAGGACAACATTGAAGACCTCTATCATAATTGTACAACTACCCTTTTCACTTCTATTAATAAGTTCTATTTCGAGGTGTTCTATAAAAAAAATAATAGAACTACCAACCCTTGGTATGATAAAGAATGTAAAATTGCTAGGAAATCCATTAGGGATGCTTCTAATGAGTCCTTAAAACTCGATAAGATCAATACGTACAAATCCCTAATTAAAAGGAAAAAAATGTACTATATCAATAAAAGGCAAGAGCAACTTTCACAACTATCTAAGTTGGATCCTAAGAAGTTTTAGAGGAAAATTCTAAACCCCAATACTAAAGAGAATGATATGATTCCATTAAGGGATTGGAATTCCTACCTTAAAAGTCTTTACGAGTTCCATAATGTCATGGACACCATTCCTATTGTCCCTACAGAGGATGAAGTTTTTTCTTTGGATGACATAGAGTTTGGCGTTAAGCAGCTTGCAAATGGGAAAGCTAAGGACATTGAAGGCTACCAAGCTGAAATTTTTAAAATCGGAGGGCCTATCCTCGTCCTCATACACAAGCTCTTCAATTTAAAAGTCAAACAGAGTTTCCCTAAACCCTGGACGCAAAGCCTCATTGTTCCTATTTTTAAAAATGGGGATAGAAATGCTCCCTCTAATTATAGGACCATTATGATTAACCTAATTTTAGCCAAGCTTTATAGAATTATTTTGGAAAAGAAGATTATCCTTTGGCTAGAAAATCGTGGTAAAAGAGCTAAAGGTTAAACCGGGTTTAGGAGATCTCATTCAACTATCGACCATCTTGTTACCTTTAGGGTCATTGCAGAGGTGTTCTGCAATACTAAAACCAATCTTTTTGTTGTTTTGTTGACTTTAGAAAAGTTTTTGACACAGTTCCTAGGAAAAACCTTTGGAATAGGTTGGAAGAGACAAAAGTGTCTTTCAAGTTTAGGGTTGTTGCAATAAGGTTGTATGAGAATGTTATTGCCAAGTTTAAAAACATTAAGGGCTGGTCAACAGAGATTAACTGTAATATTGGAGTCAAGCAAGGTTGTCCCTTGTCCCCTACCATTTTTAGCATATACATTGACAAATTAGAAGATTGTTTGGAAGAAGCAGGTTGTTTCGTCCCTACTCTCACTGGTATAGTCATCAATCTTCTTCTTTATTTCAATGATATTGCTCTTATGGCGAGAAGTCCCCACAATCTTGAAAACCAACTAAGAATCCTCAAGGATTTTTGCTCCAATATGGGTATCACTGTTAATATTTGCAAGACTAAGGTCATGATCATTAAATCCAATAAGATCACTTATGATACCTTCGTATATGACAACAACAACTTGGAGGAAGTGACTTTATAAAAATATCTTGGAATCGATATTCACCACAAGCTCAATTGGAATTATAGCATTGAGAAAGGGATTATTGGGGGATGGAAAGTTTATTATGGGCTTGAAAATAGTTGTAAATCAGTGGATCTTTGGATATGGGATAAGAAAAAACTCCTATTTGAGACTCTTGTTACGCTTGTTATTCTTTATGGATGTGAAATATGGGGATGTAGTATCTCTCATGAATTCTTGAGAAAGATAGAGTAAATACAAAAGAAGTTTATAACTTATAATCTCAAAATTAAAGGAAATGTGCCCTATCTCATCCTCCTATTAGTGTCAAGTCTTTCCCCCATTGAGAGCACGGCTATGACTAGATACCTAATGTATAAGAACAAGTTAAACAACATGGAAGACAAGAGGCTTCCTAAACTTGCTTCAAAATACAGTTGTAACCACCATCGACTCAAGCGAGGATGGCATAAAGATGCCCAGTCTTGGCTAAACTATTGGGGAATCATGGAAGACGTCATTTTGTAGAATAAGGATACTATTAAAAATATCATCAATTCAAAATTTAAGGAGAAAATGTGGTGTGATAAAGTGTTAGAGGAAAAAAGAAAATTAAGTTATTAAAAGGATGTAATCAATCTTAATCTAGAAGATCAAAATTATATCTATATTTTGACAAGTGTAAAGAAAAAAATAAGTATTGCTAAGATAAGAACAAATTCTCACGAGCTCCATAGTGAAACTGGGCGTTGGTCAATTCCTAAAATGCCCTGGGATGAAAGAGAGTGTCACCTTTGTGACACTAAGAAGGTTGAAGATAAAAAAACACTTTCTCTTAGATTGTCTAGACTATACCCAGATTATATCTCAATTTTAAAAGATTTCTCACACTACCAACCTTCATAGCCTTTTAACTCAACAAAACTACGGTGATCTTGGAAATCTTCTCTTAAT
>JZKD02S0342755.1:35000-58007 GCA_000966675.3 Picea glauca
TTAAAAAAAAAATAATGAATAAATATTTTTTCACATTTCCAGTTTAGGAGTAGATTTTCATTGTTTCATTTGTGATGGTATAAGTTGTCAAGGCTGCGGTTTCAATTAGGTTTTAATTTTGACTCAAAAAATAAAACTGGTGCTACTAGAAGCACCACTTTTTGATTTGTGGGTCAATTTTCCACAATAGTATTGGTAGTCAAGGCTGTGATTTCAAACAGGTCACCATTTTAGCCACCCTCCAAAAAAAAGGTGCTACCAATAGCGCCACTGTTTGAAACGAAGGTCAATTTTGGTGTTTTTTACCCAAAATTTTGGGTTTTTTTGGCCAAAGTTCTCGTTTTGAGGTCATAGTTCTTGTTAAGTTGGTAGTTGTGTTTGTGGAGGGATAATGCAATTGTGGAGGGAATATGAATTTTATTATGAGACAACGTGAATTTTTGGGAAATTCAGGGAGGATGGATCCATTGGAAAAAATTTTACTTTAAAAGATTGAAAATGCAAGTTTATGTGACATAGAGCTACTCATCCTCAAACCCACATGGAGAAATAATAGAGAATGTAGTGTAGGCATCCCCCAAAGACTTTGACAAATTTCTTACAGCAAAGAATATTCTTGACAATGAGGGGAAAACCAAATCATGGATAGGAGGGGGGTTGTTTCTCACCATGTACCTATACTTCTACAAATAGTTAATGTTGAGAAGAAGCCTTTGGGGCATTTCAAATTCAATTCATATTGATTGAAGAACCCTGATTTTAGAGAGTTGGTCCAAAATGAATCTAAACATATAGATGTTCATCTTGAGGACTCTCATCTTCTAGTTCAATGATAATCTCAAGACGATAGGACTCTCTCATGTTCTAGTTCAGTGATAATCTCGCAATGATTAAGAGGAAAACTATAGAGTGGGCAAAGGTAAAGTATAAGGACTCCTAAGAACAACTCTGGACTCTAGAAGAGGGCATTTAAAATATCTTCAGAACAAATGAGGGTGGTATATTTTTTGAAGAAGAATTGGGTAATTTAAAATAGTTGGAAGCATCTAAGACAAATCTATTACATTGGGAAGAAGTGAAATGGATACAAAACAGCATAGTTGTTTGGTTAGCTCAAGGTCATGAGAATACTCATGTTTCCACAATTATGCAAAAATGAGAAAAAACATAAACACAATCTGGAGTGTCAAGAATAGAGGAGAACATGTTCATAGATTCTGGGACATAGTAGAGGTTGGCACTGACCATTTCAAATAGTGATTCAAGGAACCTACAAGAGCAAACATGATTGAGGTCGTCAAAATGGGTGTTTATTTCCCTAGTTTTGTTAATACAAAACAAAACCTAGCTCGTATGGCAGAGATCTCATTGTTTGAATTAAAAGGGGTGATTGATAGCTTCCAGAAGGACAAGAGCCATGGGCAAATTGATAGCCTATTGAATTCTATGAAGGCTTTTTGGGTTGTTGGGGAACAATCTTTTGATGGTAGTTAAGAAATCCATTCAAGTTGGTAAGGTCCTTGTGGCTTTAAATTCTACTTTTCTTGCTATGATTCCCAAGAAAGATGTGCCTAAATAATTTGAAGATTTTAGACCAATTTCACTAAGCAATGTTGTTTACAAAATCGTCTCTAAGATTTATTGCTAGAAGACTTAAGCCATTGTTCTCCCCTGCCATATCAAGTGGGCAATTTGAGTTTATGAATGGTAAGCAAATTCATGAAGCAATTGGTATTGCACAAGAAGCTCTACATTCCATCAAGGTAAGAAAATCGCCCTCACTCATCATCAAATTACATCTATGCAAGGATTATGATAAAGCAAGTTGGTCATACTTAAGACTAAGGATGCGTCAAGTGGGTTTCACTTGTGATTTTGTTCATTGGGTGGAAAGATGTTGCTATTCAATTTATTTTTCTTTTCTTACTAATGGTTCTGCCACTTCTTTCTTCCATCCCTCTCGTGGATTTAGGCAGGGATGTCCCCTCTCTCCTCTCCTTTTTCTACTAGTAGTTGAAGGTTTAAGCAAAGGCATGATTCATTAGAAAAACATCGAAGCTCTCAAAGGGATAAAGATGGGGAATAATCTATCTCTTACTCATCCATTGTTTGTTGATGATGATCTGCTATTTAGTGGTGGCTATATGAGGGATGAAGGGGCTATTCAATGTGTTCTAGAATTGTATTGCAAGGCCACAAGAATGGAAGTCAATGAGTTGAAGTCTTCTATTATGTCTCACAAAACAATGGAGGGCCAACAAATCACCATTAAGGCTTTCTTACAATTTCAAGAAGTCATTTCTCTTTTGGGACTCGAATATTTGGGGTTCCATTTGAAGCCAAATGAGTATGATTTTAGGGATTGGTTATGGTTATATAGTAAAAGCAAGATTACCTCTTAGTATATAAGATGGCCCTCCCTTGGGAGAAGATTAACACTAGTTAAGGCAGGCTTAGAGGCAATCACAGTGTATTGGCAATCCCTAGCATACATTCCAAAGGGGATTTTGCACAAAATCGGGCATAAGATCTTTATTTTTCTTTGGACAAGAAAGAATGAGAAGGAGAGGACGGCATTGGTGAGATGGACCAGGCTAGCTAAGCCAAAGAACGTTGGTGGATGAGGTC
Organism: Picea glauca; assembly: GCA_000966675.3. Lineage (NCBI taxonomy): Eukaryota > Viridiplantae > Streptophyta > Pinopsida > Pinales > Pinaceae > Picea > Picea glauca. The sequence goes on from JZKD02S0342755.1 coordinate 37,629, forward strand.
TCAAGAACATTCCATTTTGGCATGGCTCTTGCTAGGAAGAGCTTGTTGAAGATGATGAATGGAAAAGGGTTATGGAAGGAGGTTATTATGCAAAAAAAATATCCAACCCTTACTACGGCAAAGTGGATTAGAAACACCCAAACAAGAAATGCTCCAATGCCTCCATTCTTTGTAAAGCACTAGTAGAAACTTTCCCCGTTGTGGGGAACTAGCTTGCATGGAAAGTTGGCAACATAACAAATATCCTTCTTTGGTGTTGATCCATGGATCGGTTGTGGAAATGCATATAGGTTTGTTTAATGGTTTACTTACTATATTAAGGAATAACAATATGACAACTTCACAGGATGCAAGGATTATGGATGGTACAAATTTCTGGGGACAAAGGTGGAAAAAGTCAATGGTCATAGGGCTGATTGATCATGACACTGAGAAGTGGGATGCATTTGCACACAATTTGTCATCAAATCTTATCATCCTTAGAGAGGACCGATTGGTATGATCTGAAAACCCTGCTAGGGGTTGTTACACAACAAGATTAATGTATACAACGATGTTCTCCAATGGACATGCCCCAAATGTTCTCCAATGGACACACCCCAATCATCTAGTGGTGGTGGTATAAGGTAAGGAAAATCAAGGCACCGCTTAAAACAAGGTTTTTTTATGTGGATGGCACACTTCAACAAGGTCCTTACATGGGATGTTTTACTTAAAAGATCATTCGAAGGTGTTGAGATGTGCTCCATATGTAGAAGTGCCTGTAAGTTGGTGTATCATATGCTTGTTCGATGCCATTTTTCTTTAGAAGTGTGGTTCTCTGCATCAATGATAACAGGTGGGGTGGGGTGGGGGTATGGGCTGACAATAATCTCAAGGAGGCTATCAAGGTCTGGTGGAAGAACAACAATTCAGCAGAGCATGAATCTCTCCCATTAGTATTCTGGGCATCGTGGAGAAAAAGGAATGAAATGATATTCAATAATGCAAGTGACGCTCCACTTCAAGTCTTCTACAAAATCCAACATGTGTATGAAGGACTAAAGAAAGAAATCCCTATCAAAGTCTTGAAGCAGGTTTGGGGTTTTGCATATAGATAAGAGTCATTCATGGTGTTTCCTTCATTGTGCTTCTAAGGGGAATCCGAGCAGGTGCAGCGCTGGAGGAGTTCTATGCATTTCAGAGAATCAATTATATACTTTCACTTGTAGATTGGGATAATATGGGAGCAACAACGTGTCCAAGGTCAATGAATCCTCACTCCGGTTGGGATGGCAGTGGAAAGGGGTATCTCAAAACTTCATATTTTTGGGGATTCAAAGTTGGTTGTCAATTGGATCAATGGTCAGATGTGGAATCTCAGTCTGGGTCTGAAAGATCTCATCCATGAGGAGGAGCTGCCCAGATTCGATTATTTTACTTGCATGCACATATTCAGAGAGTTAAATGCCACCGCTGATGTAATGTCTAAACAGGTAATGAGTGCTCAAGTAAGCTTACTTGAGATCACTGAGACACAGAATGCGGTCAGTGACATCCTGCCTTGTACACAGCTATTTGTCTAAAGTATGATACTTGTTTGATGAGGAAGTGAATGTCCGGTTTTTAATGAACATGAGTTCAAGGCCAGCTTTGGTACTGTTACTCTCTTTCATAAATGGAACTGTTTTGGCTTAAATACAGTTTTTACTGACTGTCAGTTTCAGTTGTTAGTTCCTGATCTATAGACCTATTGGGATGTTTTTTCCATAGATTTTCTGTCATGCACAAGCTGCTTGCAGCTCTCTTTTTGGTTCAGTGTCCTTAAACACATGTTAAATCTAATGTCACCATTTCTACTTGAAATAAAGAGATGACAATTCTTTTCTTGGAAAAAATACAATATAAATTTATATATGTACTAAGCCAATGCCAATTTTCTAGAATCTGACTGTTTATTAACCAAATTATAAGTTTTAAAAGTAGAAGGTTGTATACAGCAACTTATATCTAAATACACTAGCTAGATTCAATTTAACGTACACAGAACAGAAAGCTGATCTCTTCAGAGTTCTCAGTTAAACAACCATTAAGGGTTTGGCAGAGCCACATGCCTGCATGAATTGATAGTTCTAATATTATAAAGAATGTGAAACTGGGGAAGTTTTTGTAATAAAGCTTCAGTTAGTATGGCATATATGTAGACCTTACTGAAGAACAGCTGCAAGGTATTGCATTGGAAGCTTTGAACGATATCATGATATCACAAAACTGAAGACGATAGCATCTGTAATTGAGATGATGAACCAGAGAAGCACATTAACTCTCTAGCATCAATAGACAATATGAAAAAAAATGCCAGTGTTTTCCTCTTTACAAGGCATTACAAATGAACAGGTGAGGTTCATCTCAATTGGTACACCACCAGGCAATATTATGTCTTCACAGAAAAGGGCCTATAAGAATATGAATATCACCAAAAAAAATAATCATACATACCTTCAGATAGGAGACCAATCGCCACAGCTAAATCTTCAATCAATGTTAGAAATTTCTGCAATTAGTTATGGAAGAATGCAACATATCCGTTTAACTACCCGAGCCATGGCTGACACACTAAATTGATCAAGCTGTCTTGTCAGAAGCAATTTTTTATTGTATGTCACATGCAGGTTACAGAGTAGTAAATTCTGTGGGTTTTTCACTTGAGGAACAGTGGGGACAAGTGTTTTCTCCACTTTAACTGATGTAATTTATAAGTAGCTGTCTGCATAGATGATAGGAATTAGGTATAGTGTTTCCTTCTATCTTTTCATTCTAGAGTACACAAGATCAAACAAGTGATCAGAACTAGACCCTTCTATCCAGATTCCATATTGAAAAATTGTTGCATCAAAAGACCCCAGTAAATCTAATTTACATGATTAAGGAAGCAGTAGCAACCAATGCTTCAAACTTTTAATGTCAGTCCAAGACAATGCATCCCGCTTCAGATGGAAATGCATTTTAGAGTAGAAGGTCCCACCATAGGCACACGTGACCAAGGAATTCAATTGCTCAGGAGATCCAAAGTAGACTTTCAAATCCACAACAGCTTCTCCCAAAGTTGAATATCAGAAAATTTAGTCCTTGACTAGGTTAAACTTGAAATCATTTAACCTGTTTTTAGTGGGCGAATTCTGAGCTCATCTGATATGCTAGTAAAGTAAGGGAGTTCTGAGACATCGATTACACTGTTCCTGGACAAAAGACAAGAAAAGAGCATCCAGCATACAGACTCTGACAAGCTTTAACTATAGCAAACTAAATGATCGACAACTGAGCTATTTCTATAAAAGTATTTATAAATAAGGGCAAGCAATGGCTTTCTACTAGAAAACACATTTCCAATATAGCAGAACAAGGGTTAACTTACTTATAATGAGAAATTGAAACACTAATGAGAAGCCAAATGCCAGACAATACTAAGAACTACAACTTCATCTTTTGCACATCAAATATAGAAGAATAAGGACTAACTAACTTATAATGAGAGGCTGAAATATTAATGAGAAGCCAAATGCTAGACAGTAATAAGAACTACAGCTTCATCTTTTGCACATTGTTTGTAACATGTTCATATCTTGTCACACTGTCATCGTGATTTCACTATCTCTTTTATTGATCATTATGCTAAAAACATTAAATACCAATTTTAATAGGTTTGGCTGATCCTGAATTTCCTTGATGGTGCATTGAGGAAAACTTCCGCCACGTCTAGTTACTTTCTAATAACATCAAAAACAATTGTTTTGGCTTTTCTGCTTAATTTTTAGTCCATGCAAAACCAAACCTTGCTCTTATAGAATTGATTGATGACAGATTGCCTACGTCTAAAGAGGATTTATAAACATCTACTGGTAGTGATTTTGCAATGGTCAGGTAAAGCTCAACATCTTATCCTGCCAATAAGAGCAATATACTTGCATCTAAACACAAATTGAGCATCGTGGGATGGACACTGAAGGTGTTGTGTACATAGAAAAGCTGTTAATTATTATCATTGAACATGCCATACCCAAAACAGAAATGAAAGAAATACCAGTAATGCAGATATATAGCCCATACTCACCATAGACATTCTTTGGTCTATTTTCTGATTGGAAACCAAACAGAGATTTATAACTTTTTATGTTCTCACCTGAACTCAGACTTCTTTTAAGGTGTTCAAAATCTCGTCACTAAATGAGGTCCAGAGCCCTTTGCGGGAAGTACACAAGAGTAAGTTACATATTTCACACTGTCAACAAGAACAACAACAAAAATCCGAGAGAGACTTCCAGATGACAGCATTCCATCATCATTAGTCTCCCTTGGATCTACCAAAATAGAGACAACCATTGATGACGGTGCTGTATTATTCCCTCTGTATCCTCTCTCTTCATGGATAATTTCAGCATGATCCGTGAAGTTCCTTTCATTTCTATCCTTAAGTGGGGGCCCAGCAGGGGGTAAGGGAACTGCATATGAAACTCTTCTATTCTTTGACATATACACTGGAGCTGATCTGCGAGCTTCATTTATCTTTGATCCTGAAGAATTATTACTAGGCCGCCCACCTGAATTATTTGCAATCCTTGAAGCAACACTTGTCACAAGCTTGGAATTTGCGGTTGTTGAGGGAGAGTTTGGAGATGCATCAAACTGAAAGACTTCTGTACACATTCCTGAGCTCAATACAGGTCCTACACAGTCATGCAAATATACGGTATCATTGCATCAGTCAATATGAACCAAAATAGGTGCTGACAGGGTTGTCCAAGAGAACACAAAGATGGAAAAATAGTAAAAATATGGTATATTAGGAAGCAGTAATGGATTGTTATTTTCCTAATTGTACAAAATAATTTAATTATATAGTATGCAAATTTTATTTTAGTGTGAATGTATTTAAAAAAAACACATTGTGCAAGCAACAACAAAGAAGGAAAGATTATCTCTTATATTTTCCTCAATAAAATGCACAAGCTTTAATTTAACGCAAATTGGCATGCATGGAATTAGGAAAAGAAAAACATGAAAATATTAGGCTACCAATCTACATATCATCACAAGTGTCTTCTTATGCTTTCAAACAATGTAATTGCACCAACAAAGTATTATAGCTCAATATCTATTAACTCTCCAGCAACTTGGAGAACTTGTTTCATGCTTTTTTTCTCAACCTTATCCTTGTATTTTGCAATAACCTTTTTCTTATGTTTCAAACATATATATAGAACCTCTCATGATAAAATAATTTCTTAGGAAATTCAAATGTCTGGCATCAAAGAATATTATCTATCTGCCTAACAATAATATAAAATGAAGAGGGTTGTAGCTTGAGCAATTCTAATCTTGATAGCATAGCTTATCCTTGAGAAGTTAAAAACTGAAGATTTTAGTTCTACAACTTCTAAGTTACAATGATATAATGTAAAGCCTCTTTAAGTACCTTGAAACTGTTTGGAAGCTGTGGAAATTTCTGAGTGAAAACAAATACTAATTGGAAATTGACACTTCTAGCTCCTGCCAAAGAGTAACAAAATATCATGTCCATTTTCAACTCTGCCTCCCTAAATTTCCATTGGCGCTGATGCAAGAACATCATCCTGCCACGTTGGTGAACCCCTCAAACCTACCAGAACCCGTTTCTTTTTGTGGCAGCAGAGTGCACAGGAGAGTGAGGGAGCGGATCTCAACCGTCTATCCTCACCATCCTTCGGGTGTGTTGATTTTCTAATCCCTGCACCTAGGTATCTTGTTATCTACTGGTTTCCTTGCTGTAAATGAAATTAGCAGCAAACAGAATACACTTGCTGGAATAATCAACTCAAATAAATAACTAGCAGAAGCAATACTGGAAACCAAAATCTTGTACACAATGCACAAAGATATTCTTCCCATCAACTAAGCTTATCATTCAAATAACTTCAAAGCTTACAAGGGCTCCCTTACTGGGAAAATTGTGCTTAGAGAAAATACAGAAAACTTTAGACATCACCTGCAACCCTAGCAACTCCTGGTCTGTTGTACGACCTTGAACTTTCACATTTTTCGAGATGTACACGGCTTTCCTTAAGCAAACCTGTGTATACGCGCTTGTCCCACTGAAACCCGCGTACATCCGCACAAAGACTGTACAACAACCTCCATACGGAGCGACCCTTCTATTGTGGCTCCAATCTGCTGAAACCCACTTGCAACTACCTCTGTTCTCTCTTCTCCCTGACCTGTATTGATCTCTAGATGAAAGTCCTTCTCCACCTATTCGAGATCTCCTTGAGCAAAAGTCCTATTCTCTGTGTCAAAACAATCTATCTTCGTTCTTTACCCTAGCCTTGTTTTTATAATCTTGAGTTATCACCTAACCCTAATTTCCAAAGTGATTGACAGCTGAGATTAAATCTCACCTCACTTGGGATCAATGGCTAAGATTTAATTTACTAATGCTATTTGCATTTCATTAGATAAACTTGACTAATTAATAAAAGAACATTAGTTTAATAATTCTTTTAATTAAAGTAAAGTATCAAGGATAGAAAGCTTTGGACGACTTAGACACGTCTAGACACTTAGACTTGTGCGAAAGTACCTATCAGATGCTACAAATATCAACGGGGTGGGGAGGTACCAAAAGGCCCCAAAATTCCTAAGAGTCGTCCGATCTCCCTTCCAAATTGATGACACATTACTCTAAAGGAGGTTTAAGGAAGGTCCAATGAAGTGGGCCCACTTTTTCTTGTCTTAAAACCAAGTTTGGTGGTGGTTGGAATGGCCACTTAGCAGCATTCGAGTGGAAGGGATAGCATTGGTTGGTAGTTGCTGTTGATAATTTAATGTGGGGAGAATAAAGGAATAGGCATGGATTTTTGAGCAAGGGGGGGGATGGGGAATTATCATCATCACTCACAGAAGAACGGAAGGAAGAGCTTAGTAGCAGCCCATGCAAAGAAGAACCCAGGTTTGTGAAGGAATTGATTATTCCTGTTAAAACTCATTGTCGCCTAGCTGAGATTTATACCAGGCATACCACTTTTGATATTTTCAAAAGTAATTGGCCCTGATTTTGTAACAACAGTGAAGCAATGATAGAGACCTGTATGTAAACCTTTGAAGTTAAACTAATATACTGCTTAGCTTGTGTTTGCCTGTCTATTTAATTGCATACTGTGTGTGTGCTTCCTTGGTATGCTATCTGCTCTGAAAAATTGAGTTGCAGCCCTGCCTGTAGCTTGGATGTGCATGTGGGCTACACCATTTAGTATCAGAGCAGGTTGTGATACCTGCATGTGAGTGTGGAGATCAATTCCAGCAAAGAGAACTTGCTGGGTAGAATCCCGGTGGGGAAGGAAAGCAGTTCCAGCAGAAGGAAATTGCAAATCACTGGGTATAACAGTCCAAGGGAAAATTACACAGAAGGAAATTGCAAATCGCTGGGTAGAACAACGGGATGGCACACAGAAGGAGAGTAGGAATACCAGGCTCCAACCTGGGGTTGAGGGAAACAAAGAGGTGTTGCAAATGAGATTATTAAGATATTGATGCCCATGTCTGCCAGAATGGATGCCATGGAAGCAGCCTGGAGAAAGGGAACTGCTGCTGATATCCATGATGTGAGTGATGATGAGAGGGAACAAGAAACTCCACAAGAAGAAGCTGAAGAAGCCCAAGATCCAGAGGACAGACAGACAAGGGCATTGACAGATACGACAGGTGGACCAAAGATGGAAACCCCTACCTGTTCAGGGAGCTTGAACCCAAAGGAATTATTGATTCGATTGGAGAATTGGCAAAGTTCTTAGAATTTGAGCAAATTGAAGACCTTAAGAGAGTTAAGCTTGCATGCAAACAAAAGGCAGGGAGAAAACTAGCACTTGGCACAGGACGTTTGCCAAGTTGAAGGGTAAATTCTTGCCTGTGGACTATTCTTTAAATCTGTTCTGGAAGCTGCAAAACCTAAGGCAGAAGGAGTTGAATTCTATAGGCTGTGCATTAGATCTGTAGTGTACAAAGTGATGAAGGTGATGAGGCCGTTGCTATATACATTAATGGCCTCTGATATGCTACATCGGATGACCTTCACATGGTGAGAATTCAGTATGTTGCAGGCATACCAGCTTGCCATGAAAACTGCAGAGATGCTGTCAAGAAAACCAGAGTTCCAGGGACAAAGGAACAAGATGTAGAGGCATAAACATGTCTGGGAAAGGGCAGACCAGCAAAAGCAAGGCAGAAAAGACAAGCACAAGTGCTGCAAATCAAAGTTCCAGAGGTAATTATGAAGCCCCTAGAGACCCAGGAACTCTTTGAGGAAGATTTGTTGGAGTGTGTTTCAAGTGTGGAGCACAATGGCACTACACTTATGAGTGTCCAGAGAATTTGAATGCCAACGGAAGGCAAGAAGGTAGAAAGCACATCACTCAAGGAGCCGAGAGTTCGAATGCCAACGGAAGGCAAGAAGGTAGAAAGCACATCACTCAAGGAGCCGAGAGTGCCACTGGTTGGTTGTTGGAAACAACATCGATGAGGTTCAACAAAAGCGTGGAGAGAAACTCATGTTCCGGAGAGTGTTGCTGAAATTGGAGCAACAACTTGAAGAGAAAGAACCAGAGCAGCAGAAAGTAATCTTCAAAACCAAATGTAAGATTCGAGGTAAGTGTTGTTCACTTATTTTTTATGGAGGTAGCACTAAGAATTTGGTGTCTACCGAGGTGATTCAAAAGTTGAATTTGAAATGCACCCCACAACCAAATGCATATCAAGTCTCTTAGTTGCAAAAGGGACATGATGTCACTGTTTTGGAACAGTGCTTGGTAAATTTCCATCTAATAAATCACCATGACCATATTTTATATGATGTTGTGCCAATGGATTTCTATCACCTTTTGTTGGGAAGGTTGGCAATTTGAATGGAAAGTTGTTCATGATGGAGTAAAGAATACCTTCCTATTGGAGAAGATAGAAAAGAGATTTAGGTTTCTTCCCATGAAAGAAGAAAAAGGGGACAGCAGCAACAACAATAGATACAGTAGTGATTGCAGGGTCGTGTTATGTACTGCAAAGGAGTTTCTTAAGAAAGAGAAGAGGGCAAAATGTTGTTTTGCCATTTTGCCAAAGAATGTCAACTCTAAATTAAGGATGACATACCAGTTAAAATGCTACTCACATTGTTTTAAGGAAGTCATATCACATGAGTTTCCAAGGGGATTGCCCCTTGTGAGGAGCATTTCCCATCAAATTTATTTTATTCCAAGTTCGAGTTTGCCAAATAAGGCACCATATAGGTTGACTCCAGTGAAAAGTGAAGAGATCAACAGGCAAGTCCAAGAGTTATTGGACCAAGCACTGATAACGGAAAGTTTAAGTACATTTGCAATGCCAGCTATACTAGCACCAAAAAAGGAGTGGAGGATGTGCATCGATTCAAGTGACATCAACAAAATCACCATCAAATATACGTTCTCATTACCGAGGATGGATGTCTTAATGGACTATCTGAGTGGAGCGAAGTACTTCACAAAGATTGATTTGAAGAACGGATATCATCAAATCTGAATTTGTGAATGTGATAAGTGGAAGATAGCCTTCAAGACAAAAGCATTGTATGAATGGATGGTCACACCATTTGGTTTAACAAATGAGCCTAGCACTTTCACATGGCTAATAAACAAAGTGTTGAAACCTTACTTGGAAGGTTCGTGGACCGTGGTTGTATATCTAGATGATATACTAATTTTCAGCAAGAAAAAGAAAGAGCACATCGTGCATTTAAAGCAAGTGTTGGAGCGGGTTTGAGATTTGTGCACTTGGGATTTGTGATATCTAAAGTTGAGTTGAAGCCGGATCCAGAGAAGGTAAGGGCCATTATGGAGTGTCCTACACCAAAAAGCACATTCGAGGTATGAAGATTTCATGGTTTGCCAAGCTTCTACCAGAAGTTTATTTGAAATTTTCCTGACATTTGTGTGCCACTAACAGCATGCATGAAGAAAGGAGAGTTCCAATAGAACGCAGCTGCCTAGACTGGCTTTAAATTGTTGAAGAAGGTCACTACGAAACCGCCGGACTTTGGAAAGGTGATCCAAGTAGAATATGATGCTAATGGAACAGCGATAATACTAGTTCTTAGCCAGGAAGGTAAGCCCATTGCATTCTTCAGGGAGAAATAAATGATGCAAAGAAGTATTGTGTTTATGATCAAGAGTTTCGTGCCATCATTCAAGCATTGAAGAAGTGGACGCACTACTTGCTACACAAGGAATTTGTTCCTTACACTGATAAATAAGTGTTGCAGTGTATAAACAAATGGCACATGAAATAGGGTGAGTTCTTGCAGAGCTACTCAGTTGTGCTAAAGCATAGGCCCATGAAGTCAAACAGAGTTGTTGATGCCTTCAGTAGGAGGATAGCGTTGCTGACTACCATGACTGTGGTGCTGGTAGGACTGGAAGAAATGAAAACTCAGTATGAGACAGATTCAGGTTTTGCTGAAGCATGGGAAGCCAGCAAAATATCATGGAGTGGAGATAGAACTCCATTTTTGGATTTCTTCATCCAAGAAGGATTTCCTTTTAGAAATCAGCAATTGTGCATTCTGAGAGGGTCAATGAAGGAGAAACTCATAAAAATGTTGCATAATGGTGGCTTGAGTGGACATTTTGGCATGGAAAGCACCCAAGCATTGGAGGAAGAGCTCTACTATTGACCTGGGATTGCCAAAGATGTAAAGAAATGGGTAGAAAGATGCATTATTTGCCAACATCTAAAGGGAAAAACCCAAAATACTGGACTCTAAAAGCCATTGCCAATTCTGAAAGCACCCTGGGAAGATATCAGCACGGAATTTGTGATGGGATTGCCAAGAACTCAAAGAGATGATTCTATCTTCGTAGTTGTAGCTGGATTTTCAAAAATGGCACATTCCATTCCTTGCATGAAAACTAGTGATGTTATTAATGTCATTGTTTTATTCTTTAGAGAAGTTGTTAGTTTGCATGGTTTCCCTAGAAGCATAACTTAAAGGACAACAAGTTTATTTGGTCATTTCTGAAGGACCTTGTGGAAGAAACTTGATACGAGATTGCAATTTAGTTCTACATACCATCCACAAACTGATGGGCAGACTAAATGGTCAATAAGAACCTTGGAAATTTGTTGATATGTCTGATCGACAAAAAATAGGACAGTGGGATTTGGTGTTAGCACAAGCAGAGTTTGCATACAACAATTCCATGAACAGGTCACCATGAAGTTTGAACAGCTCTACAGAAAAGAGTCCTTCCCAAAGTGTAAATGGCAGGTCACCATGAACAGCTCTACAGAAAAGAGTCCTTCCCAAAGTGTAAATGGCAGGTCACCAAAAGGAGTAACAGATTTGGCAAAACTTTCCTAAAGCAAGCAAGAGAAGTACACATGCAAAATCATTTGCAGAGCACATGAAAGAAGTGCATGCACAAGTGCAATAGCAGCTATAGCAGAGCAGAGGAACGAAACCTTGTGCGAGCACACCAGAGGAAGGAAAGGTTTTCAAAAGGCACATATAACAAGATGAAAATGAAAAAGATGGGACCCTGAAAGATCCTAAAGAAAACTTCCGATAACACTTATGTTCTTGAGTTACCTGAAGGTTTGGATATACACCCACTTTGGCAAAACTTTCCTAAAGCAAGAAAGAGAAGTACAGATGCAAAATCATTTGCAGAGCACATGAAAGAAGTGCATGCACAAGTGCAATAGCAGCTACAGCAGAGCAGAGGAACGAAACCTTGTGCAAGCACACCAGAGGAAGGAAAGGTTTTCGAAAGGCACATATAACAAGATTAAAATGAAAAAGATGGGACCCTGCAAGATCCTAAAGAAAACTTCTGATAATGCTTATGTTCTTGAGTTACCTGAAGGTTTGGATATACACCCACTTTCAACATAGCATATTTGCATGAGTATTACGAGGGTACTGCAAATGAAGAGGAGCAGGTCATTGACTGGAAAGTGCAGATTCCAAAGTGAGAGACAGATGAGATCGCAAATATCTTGGAAGATCAAGTTGCAGGAATAACTCGAAGACCAACAGACCAAAGACTATCTAGTTCGTTGGGAGGGAAGAGGCTTAGAAGAAGCCACTTGGATTTTGAAGGAATTGGATCATTTCAATCAGCCATTATCTGAACTTTCAATTTCTAATCTTGTGAGCAGGGCTCACATTTCGTCTTACCTGGGGAATCTAATGCAAGAGCATCATCCCACCACCTCGGTGAACCCTTTTAACCTACCAAACCCATCTCTTTTTGTGGCAACAAAGCATGCAGGAGAGAAAGGGAGCGGATCTCAAACCCCCGTCCTCTCTCAATCCTAGCCATCCTTCAGGGTTTCTTTTGGCTGCAAATCGGGATGTACCAAAGGGCTCCAAAATTTCTTAATAGTCATCCAATCTCCCTTCCAAATCAACATGTGTTACTCCATGGGAGGTTTGAGGAAGGTTCAATGAAAGGGCCCACTTTTTGTTGTCTTAAAACCAAGCTGGTGGTTGGAATGGCCACTTAGCAGTGTTTGAGTGGAAGGACCAGTGGTGATTAGTGGTCGTCATTGACAGTTTTATGTGGGAAGAATAGGAATAGGCATGAACTTTTTTTGCGGGGTAATTAGCATTATTACTCACAAAAAAAGATTGGAGGGAAGATCTTGGTAGCAGCCCATGCAAAGAACCCGGGTTTGTGAATGAATTGATTATTCTCATTAAACCCCATTGCAGCCTAGCTGAGACTAGACCAGTAGGCATACCCCTTTTGATATTTTGAGAAGTAATTCCATCCTTGTTTTGTAACAACAATAAAGAACCCATAGAGGCCTGTATCTATTCCTTTTGAAGTTGAATTACTAGACCAGTTAAATTGTCTTTTCCTCCCTGTGTGTTTATTTAATTACATACTGTGTGTGCTTCCTTGGTATGTTGTGTGCTCTAAGAAATTGAATTGCAACCCTGCCTGTAACCTGCGTATGCATGTGGGCTGCACTAGTAGTGTTTCTAGTTCATTTGCACCCATATTTTGTCACTGGATAGAATATACTGTGCACCAACTTAAAATATTTAGATCTTCTCACATCAGATTTAAAATCTTGCGCAATATTTTATACAATAATTTAAATTTTCTGTAAGCAACAATAGTAGTTCATCTTGTTTTGTTTCTTCAAGTTCAATGTCTATCTTAGTCCATTGTGACTGTGTATGCCAACTCAACCATCTTCTAGAGAATACCATAATTGATCAATATCAATCCTCCAGATACATTCACAGTCCTTGTGAGAATTTATAACAGTATCCTAGTTTTTCTAAGTCAGAACAATCTCTATAAGTCAGTTTTCAATCATGTGGATGAGATGAATCCACGTAGGATGGCATTTGCTCAAGTGTGCCAATCATGTCCCAGATGAGTATTAACATATGTCAGCAAAGTTTTCAACCAGAATTGGCATTATCAGAAAAGATCTAGATTCTCTTGAGATCAGGACCAAAGCAGATATGCTGACTCTCCTTGCCTATCTCTGAATATGCATAATTGGTATAAATCCTAATAGTCAGTCAAATTACAGGAATTGTTATCTAAAAAGATAGAATTCATTCATTTCCCTTTCTTTTCTTTTTTCTTTTTTTTTTCAGGTAACAATGCCCGGGGAAAACCCCCAGGTACTTCCCCTCATTTCGAGGATGGTATCCAAGGTAAACGCTAGATTCTTCAATGGACAATGCCAGGTCAACAACAAGGCTCGAAGCCGTTACAACAATATACTCATTATGAGCTCAATATGTCATTAACGGGAATAGAACCTAGGTAGGGAAGATAACACTCCATCCCACAACCACACGAGCTAGACAATTGACCGAATTTGTTCATTTCCCTACGAACACTCAAACAATCATGAAGACAATTTGAACTCATGGATATATTAGTCCAATTTTCAAATTTTGAACCCTAACATTTGGAACACCCATGCATTTTGGCAATGGGGTCTTGAATTGATGGTTAAGCACAGGAGTTTCATAACCCCCACCAAGGTTTGAATCCCCCAAAGAAGTGTTCCGCTCCTTGTAGGCCATCTTACCCATGCAAGCAGGTTGTTTCATGTGGTTGGGTCCAGATGCAAGCCCTGAGTAACTTTGGCAGAATATTTAACCCCACCCACAGCATCTCAGCAGAAGGGATATTCTTTCAAGAATTGTAAGCTGGCTACATTCCATTGTAAAACTCCCAGAATGAGGAAGGGCATGCTTGTCCCAGTGATAAACGGAAGCACCTTGTCAAAAAAAAAAACTCCCATGTATCCTAGATACAATGTGTTCTAAACAAACAAATTAAACGTGTCTTGCCTCCTAAATCTTGAAACATCATTACATAAAGTCAAATCCTAAATAATGGCATTGGCTAGCTGTTCTACGAAATGGCTTTTTTTGCCGGGATCCGGCGATATAAATTTACACGAATCACTATTTTTTGTTGTTCTGAATCCATTTCTGAATGCAGAAATGGATTCAGCATGCTGAAAAACTCCCAAGGCACTCGGATTTTACAGAAATAATCACTTAAATCTACGAACCCAACAATTTCTCGCCAGATTTCGGACAAATATCCCCAGAAAAAATCTTCATTTCGTAGAATCTTTAGCCTACGGCCTAAATAATACTTGCAAATTTCAGCCTAACAAAGGCAAAGACATAGTGTAAGTCTGTAACATACCCAATACCCTTTGTGCTCTGTTGAGATATGGCATGCTTCTTGAAACCACCAAATTCACACCAACTTCTTGCTTTGATACCACAATGTAATGTACACAATTGCATAATTACGCTGTAACCAACATTCTTACATGTAATTCATGGACAATCATAGAATAACATTCATCGTGACCAATTAATCCACTGCCCATGAGTACAATCAGCCATCTCAGCACATAAAACATAGTTCTGCTCATAGACTAAATAAATATAGCTGATACATGGGCAATTGCAGTGGCATTCTTATACATTTACAACAGCCTGCATTACAATTCTCTTCCAAACATATATTTACAATTCTCTTCAGAATTATGGCCTCTTCTATGAGGCCCATAAGCCCAATATCTCTCATTAACATAACCAGAAAATAATATACAGTACAGAAACAGAGTATTACAATAATGGCTGTGAAAACCTTCAAAACTGCATAAGATCTTCACCAAACAGCCCAGCATGCACTCCTGAGTTCCAATCTCCACCTCCAAACTTGCAGCTTCCAAGTAATCACTTATTCCTTAAACACAACACTCACCACAAGAATTAGAAACCAAAATGTAAACAGTACAAAACAATAGCTTAACTGTCTTCAGCAACACTTGGGGAAAGAGCTCCATGGGAGTGTTTTTCCACCCACCCATACGCACCAGCTCGAGTAGGTGCCACCCCCGTACCACACAATAAAACAAGGAGGAATTTATTGGCCATGGTTATGGATACCTCACTCAGCCCAAACAATTACTAAAGCCAAGGAATTCTACCTCACAGCCCATGGTTATAACAGCATTTACATTCAAGGAAGTCACCCTTCAACCAATTCATTCTACAATAATCCCACTTTCCAATGTCTCTTTCCCCCTTAGCACTGTACAGTGCAAGGAATGGGATCCCCTTCACTGTTATACAGTCCCTCAGGCTATCCCACTTCCCTCCAATGCTTCCATACAGGCTGGCCAGGAAAATGTCCAATGCTGGAAGCCAGGGAATCTTCGGCTGTACAATTAGACATATACACAGCATGGTTTTCTTCATACAGGCATAACAACCAGACTAAGACAACAACATACCTCTGGGCACAGTGCAATCTTAACGTTAATAGACAGCACACTTGCCTTCTCTCAGCGTATGCCAATAGCCTCACAGCATACCAACATGGTAGCATTTCTCCCCAATGGTTTAGCATACCAGCATTCTTCTTCTGCCTACCAACACCTTTCTCAGCGTATCCCAATGACAGACACCCTCTGCCTACTCAAGTGGCAACCTTCTTCATGGGTTTTCCCCAAACATACATTTCCCCAACAGCCTACATGAATACTTCCCATGCATGAGTGATACATACCCATCCCTAAAGCACGTAAGACAAAAGGGTAAAGAGGCTTGGGAACCACATGTCCTTCCCCAAAGGCACTTAAGACAAATAACAAAAAGGCTTTGGGATCAAGACATATGGCTACATTAAATAATATTATTTAATTGACACCCTATTTCCCCTCTCATTGGTTCATTGCCCCCATAGTGCTCCTACGGAATTATCACCCCCCAAGTGCCCCTGTTGATTAATTAATTTATTATATTATTAATTCAATATAATGAATTGGTACTGTACTTACCCACCTACCGCATACTGACTCATTATGCCCAATGCTCGTAGGGGGTATTACACGGAATGGTCAATATCTTGAATCCTTAAACATTTATCTAAAATACTTTCCAGGCCTATTGCTGATCCATTCAAAGGAATCGTTTGTTCAGGGTTTCCTCTTTCTAAAACTTTCATATCAAACGTCCCAATTTAGAAACAAGTCATATAAAGTATCCAACATCCCAATTTAGAAACAAGTCATAACAAGTCTGGCCAAGCTTCATTCCACTATCCTAGATATGAGAATTAGCAAACAGAAATGACATCAAAGCTAACTGGTCAAGCAGTTTCATGACCACCATAACTATGATCATAGTTTTACACTCAAAACTAACATTGAGGAGGTTAAGAATCCACTATCGCAACTCTAGTGTTGTTATGTTGACTTACAAAAGCCTAAAGATTTTTGCTACTGCTGACCACAAAGCAGTCACTGTAACAGAAAATTTACAGATATCTTGCAACTTACATAGATTAAGGAGAGTGCCTTACGAATCTCCATCAAAAGAATGGAAATATAGAAAAATAAAAATGGTTCATAAAAGAATTTCTCGAAGTTATTGCTAGGGTAACCACCACAGAACAATGGAAACTTGCAAATGCAGGGTTGTAGTATCACCTGCTTAGAGTGACTCCACCCTAAGTTACTACTTCAGAATGTCAATGAGGCAGTTAAGAAATCATGTGTGCATGTACCTTGAATAAATAAGAGAAAGAAAGAACAATCACAATATTATTCACAGAATACAGGAATTATCGTTGAAGCTCTTATTCAACTCATACTCTTATCTATACAAATAGATAGGTATGATGCATAGCATACAATGAGAATGCCTCCATCCCTGATGATAATTCGCTTCAAGATGGGGACTACTTTCTACAGGGTTCACATATACAATATTCGAGAAATCAACTGTTCATACCACTAATTAGGTTTTCCTAACTAGGACCTCTTCACAACACCTTCATGATAACCTCGTGTCTTAACTCATGACTCACTACATAAAGTAATAAAGTACATCAAATAATAATAATAAACCCATTAACCACATGTTTAAGTCAACAGTGAACACTGATCAGAGACAAGATAGGGTACAACAAAAAATATGGCAAAGCAACCAACTTGGGGCCAACATCACCCAACTACCAAAGCAGTAGCAGTATCACCCTACCACCTATGCAGTGAATTCACCCAAGGATTAGCAAATAATATCCATTATTGCATATCATCAAATAAAGATTTCTTATGGAGTCTTGTTGATCCTTTTCTTACAATCTAGAACAGTGAAGCCCCTAGTAATAAGACCATTGTTTCATAGTGCACAGTGTGCCTTAATTCTTATTTATCTCCCAACAATTCCCTCCTATGTAGGAGGAACACCTACGCAACATATGAAACAAAAATCCAAATCAGTCCATTTGCCTCCCTGAAAAAACAATGATTTTGACCTTGAATCTCATAGTAGCTGGACAACAAAAGATAGAATTATATTCATCTCCACCTAGCCATCGTTAATACATGCAATGATCACAACTAATATGATGCTCAGCCTTTGCCTAAGTGAGATCATATCCTACTTTGTTAGAATCACAAAAGAGATCATCACAAAAACTATGACATTATGGCAAGATCACACATTATCTAGATTTACTCAAGAGGGCATAATCTGCCAAGCAAGCATGCCCCTTATCCCATTAACCAATTTGGGCTGTGTACATGGATTGATGAAAAACTTACATGAGTTTGCTAAGGTAGAGGATACCCAATTTGGATTGTATATAGATGAGATGAAGGAACAAGTAGACAAGTTTACTAACGTAGATGTGTGCATCTCCATAGTATCTGTAGTGCCCTCCTTTTGTTAATATCCCTGTTTACTCTAATTCTGACGCAAACACAACCAAATTCACGTGTTGATGTCTATGATACAAGACACTTATAGATTAACCTGACCGAATAAATGTGCATGTCAAAGACAATCAAAAGCCACATCAACCCTCCATATAAACAACAAATAACACATGGATATCCATGCTGATCACTTGAGGTGTCTTAGTATGTGCCAAGGAATGTCCTTTGCACTAAAGCTGGTGCAAGTTGACATAGACAGTCATAGTCACACTAATTGTATGTGGTTAGCCAATGGCATGTGAGGTTCCATCAATTAAGAGAGACCACCAATGGGAAAAAGAGATCAACATATTTGGCTTGGTGAGATGGTCTAAAAGCTTTAACACTTGACTTGGAATTTTATCTTTTCTAATAGAGATTTCAGACTTGTTTCCCATGGCAGGGGATCATAAGCCTCGTAGCTATGAATCCTCCTACGGAATTTAAATATGCATTACAAAATATATGCACTGCCCCACATTCTCAGCCCTTGGTTGATCTCGACTTAGGTCTTGCTATTGTTGAGTGAATCGAGTCAACTGCCTTTGACAAGGGTGACCAGACCTATTTATGCATTTTTTAATAACATGACTCGATGAACAAGAAGTTTATCTAGGACTTATGATAAAGTGATGTGTGATAGTGTTCATCTTATGTTTATACTATTGTAAGATGCCTTACGTTGTTTAGTGAGAGACTTTAGTAGTGACTGTGGACCCCACAAGGGTCAAAGGACAATATTTATAACGAGAAGACTATTGTATATTGGTGTTGTTGACAATATCAATAGCGAGTAGGCTATCCATTATTGGTTTTACTTATTTCTTCTTGATAAAAAGATGTGATACTCTGATAGTTGCTTGGCCAATTGTGTCGTGCAAGATATAGGTAATTGCCCAAGCAACCATGATATTTGATGCAGTGGGATACATGAAGTTGAGGTTAGGGTGGCTACAGGGGTTTGAAAGGCAATCCAATCGGAGTAGGGACAAGATCACGAGGAGTGATGTCAATCCATTTCCGCCAAGTTCTTATTGTTCCTCCACCAATGTTGGGGTCAAGGGATTGGGTGAACAAGTCCATTTCCCCTAACGGATGTGGTAGACACCGGGATGCCACGAGGACATAATGGCCTCCTGCTTTGTATTTTATCCAACAAAGGAGTTGTGCCTGGGCAAGCAAAGATGGGTTGAGAAGGTTGGGTATCTTATTTAGGTCATCTTGATGGACTGAATCGAGTATGTACACCTCATCGCTCCATGAAGGCGTAATTTATATACATATGTTGAGATAGGGGTGTGAACCTTGGTTGATCTATATATGTACGAATGATTGGTTGTATATACATAAGAAAATATATATGAACTAAATCATAACAAATGAGTTGCATTATATAAAGATATTGAGTTAAAGGTGTGTTATATGTTTATATAATATATATGTATAACAATGTTTAGGTTATACATATATGTTATATATAATATTTACTTATGCAAGTTGAAATTGTCCATGACATGTTATGTAATATAAACTAATTATATATAAATGAAGTTAAAGATTATAAAATAATATTATGATTACCCTATTTATAAATCAATAACAAGTGGAATCTATAATTTAAATTGTGTGAGCAATGTATGTATTAGAGAGATATTACGAAATAATCTGAAAGTCAATAAGGGTGGGCTAGGAAGGATCTAGAAAATTTTGATTACTCTTCATATCTTATCCTTTTCCATATCTAGAACTTTATTGCTTTTCTTATCTAAAATATTATCTCTTATCATGTTAAGAATGGGTGGTTGGGCATTAATCCAATTAAATAAATATTATAAATAGGAAGGTTTGGGAGGATGGAAAGGGATTTTGGGGGTTTTGGGAAGGATTCTTTCCTTTTGAGTGTGGAAAGGATTTTTTCTTTCTCTTGGAGGGAAAGGGATCGAATAATGGCAGAAAAGGGAAAAACTGTTAAATTTACATGCAGCAGCGAGAGCCATTCTCCTGGAGGATGGCCAAGACCCTAGATGTGTTCTAGGGCCCCTGGATGTGTTCCAGGGAATCCTTGCTTAGTGCTTGGAT
>JZKD02S0342755.1:87039-121052 GCA_000966675.3 Picea glauca
AACCCTTTGAATAACCCCTTCCATAACTTTGAGGTAAAATTTGGGTCTCTGTCAGATACAATTGTCTTGGGTATTCCATGCAAGTGTGCTACTTCCCTCATATAGATATCAACAAGATTGGTTTCCTTGTGAGTAACCTTCATAGGAATGAAATGGGAAGCTTTGGTAATCTTGTCCACCACCACCATGATAGCATCATGTTGCTTGCTTGTTCTAGGTAATTTGGTGATGAAATACATTGTCACCACTTCCCACTTCCACTTAGGAATGGGTAATGGCTTCGGAAAACCTATTGGGTGTCTTTTCTCAGCCTTTACCCTTTGACACTCCAAGCATTTAGCTATGTATTCAACAATATCCTTCTTCATGCCTGGCCAATAATAGTGTCTTTTGACTGTTGAAACTATTTTCTGATATCTCGGGTTCCTAACATAAGGTACCTTATGCATCTTTTTTAAAATCATACTTCTCAATTCAAGAGAATTGAGTACATAAATTATGTTCTTGTACATGAGAATTCCATCATTCCCCAATTCATAATATTCAACTTTATGTTGCATTTTACCTTGCTGCAATTTTGTTACCAATTCCATGTACTGCAAATATGTTTTTGCAACCTCAGAAATTCTTCCTTTGAGATCAGTTTGATACATGATAATGGTTGTAGCATGCAGTTCATGCACTCTCCTGCTGATTGCATCAACCACTTTGTTCTCCTTTCCTTTGATGTGCTTAATATCAAAGTCATACTCATAGAGGACTTCCAACCATATGCTCTTCCTAGCATTTAAAGTTGGTTGATCAAACAATTATTTCAGACCATTATGGTTTGTCCTCAACTCAAACCTATTTCCCATGAGGTGGTGCCTCCAATTCTTCAAGGAATGCACTATGGCTGCCAACTCCAAATCATGAGTGACATAGAGCCTTTCATGTTCTTTCAATTTTCTGGATTCAAAACATACCACAAATCCGTTATGGCTGAGGACTCCACCAATTCCTTCTTTGCATGAATCTATGCAAACCACGAGATCTTCATTCTGATCAACAATCCTCAGAATTGGAGAACTGTTTAACAGTTTCTTCAATTATTGGAAGCTCTTTTCACATTCTGTTGTCCATTGAAACTTCACTCCCTTCCTTTGCAAGGAAGTGATTGGGTGAGCAATTCTCAAAAACCCCGCAATGAAAATTTTGTAGTATCCAGATAGACCCATGAAGGATCTGAATTATGTCACATTCTTAAGTGTTTTCCACCCTTTAATGGCCTCAATCTTTTCAGGGTCCACTCCTATCCCTTCTTCGAATATGATATTCTCCAAATAGTGAATTATGTTTTGATAAATTGAGCACTTGCTCAATTTGGCATATAGTTGGTGCTCCTTTAACACTTGTAACACCATCCTGAAATGATGATCATGGTCTTCTTCTGACTTGGAATACACAAGAATGTCATCCAAAAAGACAATGACAAACTTGTCTAAGTATTCCCGGAAAACACCATTCATCAAGCACATAAAAACAATTGGTGCATTTGATAACCCAAATGCCACCACTGTGAATTTGTAATGACCATACCTTGTCCTAAAGGAGGTCTTGCTAATGTCTTCATCTCTAATACTTACTTGACGATATCTTTACCTGATATCAATCTTTGAGAATATCCTTGCATCTTTTACCCGATCAAAGAGATCATTGATTCTTGGCAAAGGATACTTGTTCTTTATGGTTACCTTGTTCAATTGTCTGAAACCGATGCACAATATCAATGTCCCATATTTATTATTCACGAACAAGATTGGGGAACCCCAAGGTGACACACTTGGGTGTATATACCCCTTCCTCAAAATCTCTTCAAGTTGCATTTGCAACTCCTTAAGCTCTGGTGTACTCCTTCTGTAAGGAGTCTTTGATACTAGAGTTGCTCCAGGCATCAAATTTATAGAGAAATCGACATCTCTCTTTGGGGGTAGTCCTGGTATCTCCTTAAACACATCTTCAAAATATTTCAGGACTGAATGATCCTTCAGATTTGGCACCTTATCCTTAGGTGCTTCTTCCATATGGGCTGCAAATATTTGGCAACCCTTCCTATAACACTTCTTCAACTGCATTTATGGGATCTCTCGGACGATAACTTCCCTAGGAATTCCTTGGACTGTTCTTGGGTTCCCTTCCTCGTCCAAGAAAGTAAATGCCTTGTTATGAAAGTCTAAGACAAGTAAATGCCCAGTTTAATTTCAAAGTAATCTTTCATATTTTTATCATAATACCACTTGGTCAGTTATTTCTTCTCAAAATTCCTCTTGAATTACTTCCAAGTCACATTTTTCTCTTTGAGGTGTTGCACTTGAACAAGATGATCCCACCACATGGATGCCTTTCCTTTCAGCTGATAGATGAAAATTCTTCCTTTTGCATGGGAGGAATAGTTATGCAATTGGAAGTACTTCCTCATGCCTAGCAGCCATGTCTCAACATCTTCATCCTTCTTGTGATCTCCGTCAAAAGTAGGAGGTTTGATCTTATTCATTTCTCCTTTCAACTAATCCACCCTAGACCTTCTATGCTTTCTGAAAGGGGATGTACTTGAGATACTGTGTGATCTCCTATGGGAATTCTTTTTGGAGTGGTGGTGATGTCTTCTACCACTCCTTGATCTTTCTTTCTTCTCAGGGGCCCCATGGCTTCCTAATTTGTTGGAGCCACTCTCCTGATCCAAATTCTTTTCAATTCTTTCCAGGATCTGAATTAAATTCATGTTGAAATCTTCGTGCTAATCCTTGGCCTTCATAAGCCTCTCATTATCATCATTGTGGCTATGGGCATCTATTTGCAATTTTTGAGGGTCTCAGACAGATTTATGTCTTCCTCCTTCCCTCCTCCATGTCCATTGGAGTTGGTTCCTTCCATACCCAACCAGACATTCAACCCTATGATTTCACCTTCTTTACTGTAGTCTATATGTGTATCATCCATCACAGTGCACTTTGTGATGACTCTGATATGAAAGCTGTTAATTTTGCAAAAATGTGCAACCAACAGAACTTTGTCAGGCTAACCGTTCTTAATAATTTCATGAAAGCATGAACCATTCTAATTCATTAATATATAAGACTTCTTTTCTTTTGATTTCTTGAGAAATTGACTATTCAGATCCAATTTTTGGGTGAACAATTATCATCTACTGTTCAATACCTTTCCAATGGCTACTTCCATGCTCAATTTTGAGTTTTGAGCAGGGAGTTATGGCTATTTGAACAATTTTTCCCTTTCTTATTCTTAAACAAAAATTTCAAGCGCTAGCCCCTTTTCTTCGACCCCTAAATTCATGTTACCATGGTTGTGACCAAGCACTAATCGTTAGGTTATTATCCTGTGCTTTGGGCCTTTGGGGCTCTAGAACTTTGGGGATTTAGAGGATCTGCCCCCATTACCATACACTTTCCCCGAAAGATGATTCTCTGAACACTCAGAGGATGTACAGATCAATGGTCCTTATTATCTGTTTAGATCTACGATGGATAGGGGGTCTGGGACTCCAAGCTTTGGGTGTTTCCAAATTACATCATAACAATTCTACCGGACCGCTGAATTGATGAACTCGTGAAATATGGTGGATCTACGGTCCACATTCTCTACTCAGATATACAGTGGATAGGATCTCCAGGACTCCAGGCTTCAACAATTTCCAAAACAATTCACTATCAATCTCTTGAAGTGTCGACCCACTAGAGATCTCCTCTCTTTCCTCCACATGTCATCTGTGATCAATGGCCACAATGGACTTTGGCCTTCGGGCCTCCAGAAGTCCTCAACCACAACAATTATGCAACATAATCCCCCAGAGTACCACTCCTCCAGACTACAGAATTTGGCGCCATGCGTCCTCTGTGATCAATGGTCACTATGGACTCTGGAAGTCCTCAACCGCAACTTATTATACCTTGAATCCTCCGGACCATAGGATCTACCACTGCGTGTGCCCTCCCAATGAACGACGAGGATTTACTCCACTCTTTGGAGCTTCGGGGGTCTTCATACTTAACAATTTTTTACCAAGTTCCTCTGGAGTGCTAAGTCTCCAAACTGCGGGATCTGGTGCCACATGGCAGAACACTAGAAGTGGACACGTGGCCCAATCCAAGGGGTGACACGTGTCAAGCTCCAAATGGAAAATCAGTCTTTTAAAAGAACAAAACATACTGAAACGTGGCATGCATCTTATCTGTCCACGTCACCCAAGGTGACGTCACCAAGCCACTTCACTTTGGAACTTCGGGACTTTAGGACTCGGGTCCTCGGAGGTTCGAAATTTCTTCCAACATTTTTTTCCCTGAATGTCGAATTCTCGAACTGCTTAACCCCCCGGGGCCCACGTAGTCCAGCTATCACTAATACAAGTTGTGACATGTGACCCACTGTCGAGTGACAAATGTCAGGTTCCAATCGGTCCTAAGGGCCTGTCAAAAGTACAAAAAATGAGTGACACGTGGCATACTTAGGTAGGTCCACGTCCCCCTAGGTGACATCATCTTTCCACGTCATACCCGATACTTCAGGACATCGAGGATTTCCTATCATCGACACATTCTCCAACTATTGAACTGCTCCACATCACCCTTGGTGACATCATCATGCCACATCACTTTGGCACCCAGAACATCGACAATTTCTTGACCTTGACACTTTTTCAAAACCACTGAACTGCTGACTACCGAACAAGTCAATGTCACCCCCGGTGGCATCATCATGTCACATCACTTCGACACCCAAGACTTTGACAATTTCTTCACATTGACACTTTGTCAAAACTCTCGAACTACTGATCGTCGATGGCTGCCTCCCGTAGCTTCCAGACTTCGACGATTTATCCATCGTGCAACCTCCAATAGATTTCCACGAATGTTGAACCACAAGATAAATCTAATGTATCTCCTCCTCCTGAATGATCTATGGCTAATAATCACTCCGAGACTTTGGAGGATTTAGTTGTTGAACACCCCAAAACCTTCAAATTGTCGAACTCCGAAGATGGCTTAATATGAGGACATGTTTCCTTGAAAAATGGACGGTCCTGATTAGTTTCAGACTTAAAAAATTTCTCTGCTATAGCTTTGAAATGGTCGGAGGGGAGAAGTCCGAAGCACTTATGTGCTTAACCTCCGTGCACCTTCTCCCGATGACGATTGTGAGGGTTCTATCTCCTCCCAACAAATCCAATGACCCAATTTAACTTTGTGGCCCAATAACACCTTTGTCACGGTTTATCAAACCACTATACCTCCTGAGCTTCTGAACACAACCAAGGTGTTCCCTCAACGCCCTCCTAACACTCTGTAAATCAATTTTTAACTCAAAATTCCACATTTGTGGCCCATACAGGTTCAGTGTGGAGACCATGGGATCGAATACTAGATTCTAACATCCCCCTGCTACCCTGGCCATGGACATGCCACTACTTCAAAACCAAACTGCTCTGAAAAACAAGATTGTATCATACCCAACCACCCAGGTCGGACAATGTCACTTGAAAACTTTCATGCTCTAATATATATATATATATATAATGCAATTTAAACAGACATAAAAATTCTGCTCATACACCTATTCATGCGGAGGCGACAATAAACACACACATGAAATATATACAAGAAATTCTGATAACATTATAACACATGTACAAGATACAAAACATACAATTAACATAGAATTGGTACTTATATTTTTATGAGAAGACCACTGACTGTGTGAAGATCTTCCACGAACCTCCCAGCCTTAGACCACGTTGATCCAAGCTATCAGTAGTGGGTTACCCCCGAGTTGGGACTAAAATCCACTAAGGGCAAGGAAATCATAGGCTAGGCTGAGGCTACAGAAAGCTACACAATGTAATAGGAAAGATTCCCTGCAAGGATCCTACTTATTCCCACCGCTCATAGACTTTCATTCCCCACATGCCTTTCCCACCCCGAGAATATTCCACAGTCCAT
This sequence comes from Picea glauca, assembly GCA_000966675.3. Taxonomy (NCBI): domain Eukaryota; kingdom Viridiplantae; phylum Streptophyta; class Pinopsida; order Pinales; family Pinaceae; genus Picea; species Picea glauca. The sequence continues at coordinate 93,033 of JZKD02S0342755.1, forward strand.
CAACTAATCCACTTCCCTTCTAGGGCTTTAGCAACAGGCCAGATCAAGAATTCTCAGAGCTCTATAGCTACTTTTGGACTCCCTCTAAGAGAAATCACTTCCCCAACAACCTGTCTCACCTAGAAAGAGTTTCTCACAGGCATGACAACATATTTCTTCAACCACGGGCTTGAAAACCTGCCTCTTGAAACCACAATAAAAATAATGGGTAAGGCAAGGGACGACTAAGAAAATACAGAGGTCCACGATGGCAGAGGTTCAACAATGTTGAAAATGGCTCTGGTTGCGTGTTTGTTCAGTGTGTGCGTGAACTGGACAAGGGATGGCTAGAATCGTGAGTAACTCATGAGGAAAAGATGGCAAGCAATGGTCAGAATGGAATAATGGTGAGAGCTAACCCCCACATCGATGGAACTTCCCCACATAAATTGCATGCATCCTGGATGACACTTGGCTGTCCAGGAGCTCATTCTTTTCCACTTGGAGTTTCGTTCCTCTCCCCAAAGGAAATTATGATAACTGGGTTTATTTCTCAAAATTTAGTAATTTAGGAAATACATTATAATATTCCCTTGGGTTAAGCCCTCGAGATTATCCCCTTTTTCCTAGCCTCCCATACCCCTTTCCCTTCCTAGTGGAGCTTAGTCCCCCATAACTATTTCTTTGTGGTTGGTATGCACACAACGATGCATTTTATTAATAATCTGCATAATTACATATACAAAATTAGGCTCACTTGCCTTAGCATTTAGGCTTTCCTGCCTAATAAATTCATAAGGCTCCTCCCAGGTTATAAATACTTGGCTCACCAGCCTATAAACATCATTAAACATAATTACAATTCATCAGGACCTCAGCCTTGTGGTATTACAATCAGACTAAATCACAGGGTCAGCCACGCAGAAGAAGCATAAAGCCCAAAAGCCCCAATTTTTTTATTCCCTAATAGGAGACGACATGAATTGAATTGGATACAAGATAAGGGATGTTTCCAATTAAGTCCTTGAAGAGATGACAAAGAAACAAAAAGAAATACAAACAAATATGTAGGATCAATGCATGAGGCTGCAATAGTTACTAGATACAGTCTGATTGACATCAGCGCCAGGAGCAGGCACAACCCAACAAGGCATAGCGGGGGAAGCAGGGATGGGGTTATCAAAGCACAGAGTACTCAAACTCCCAATACATATAATCGTGCTATGATACCCCAAAGTATAGGAAAATTTGTAGGAACTAAGTCACGTAGACCACGTCGTCTCCCATATTTCAATGGAAGTATTACAAGAATTGCAAGTAGGGATTACGCAGGAAATCATGTGTTGGGTAGATACTACAACCAGTGAGTTGGACAAAGTAGAAGAAGAGAATATGGAACCACGGAGACAATACCACATGACACTACAAGAAAATTGCACAGTAGAACAACAAGTGGAACTCATAGAAAAGGAAAAGAGTGAAGCATTGGGATAGGAAGATAAAGCCAACATAGAAAAGAGTGAAGCAGAAGGTAAGGCTGAGAAATACCTAAAGGAAAAATTTGAGGAAGAAACAAAGGCTTCCAGATCCTTGAAGGAAAAGGAAGAAGTTGAACAGATGACATAGAACGTACATGCAATTATCCAAAAGTTGTGCAAATAAGTTATGCAAGTATTGATGGTGGTAGAGGACATGGTCAAAGAACAAGTATGGAAGATCAACGAGGCTATACAAGGCCTTCATAAGAAGATCATTGCATTGGAAGGGAATGAAAAACCGAGGACACCACCAAAAGAAAGAGAGAAAAGGAAAAGGACAACAGAGACACCAGTGGAGAAGATTAAAATATTAGAACATAAGTGTATCAAGATATGCGAAGAAGGCATGCACACGTGGAAAGATATGACGATGTTGGTTGTGGATCATGATTATCTTCCTGATTCATAGGTTTGTTTCAGTCATTCTTGGACCCCATTACCTAATGGGGGCGTGTGGGGGGGATTTCCCCCCCACAACTATCACCACGGGGGTACAGGGGGGAAACAACAAATTTTTTATCCCCCCTGGCAGGGGATTCAAGGTGTCCAAAGGGGGGAACAACAATTTTTGTAGCCCCTCCCCCCCTTGTAAAATATTGTAATTTCATAGTCAATCTGGACCGTTCATTATAAGGTTAGAGATATGAAGGTAGGGGTTATTTTAGGGATTTTTTCCCTAGAAGGAAACCCTCATTTATGAAAGAATTGTATTGCAGTTGTGTATTATCGTGAATATTGTATTATGAAAGATGATACTATGAGAGAACGAAGAGAAAGTTACAATGGGTGTGTTGTAGGTTGTATCCCTTCATTTTGTTGGATAATAATAAGGAAGGACATGGAAATTTCTCTGGTGTACATAGCCCACATTGGGTGAACCATGTATATATGTTTCTCTATTGTATTGTGTATATTTTGTGTTTTATTTCTACATTTGTTTTTATTTTATTGCTCCACGATCTTATTTTTCTAACAGACGAACACCCTAGAGCTACGGGTGTTGAATGAGCAAAAAAGGGTTGCGCGAGAACTAGAGACTCAGGCTAGGGAGCACGCAAATACCCTCCCACCAACTGAAAGGATGACGACACTATTGGCTAACACGAAACTGCATCTTGCAGTGGAACATCTGAAAGAAGAACAATGGAATATTGCACAGGAGTTGTGACTGTGATAGGACGAGGCACTCGAGGTACTGAAGAAACTAGCTACCGCGCAAACAAGCATGACACTAGCAGTGTAAGAAACTGAGGCCTAATTAAATAGCTTGACAACACAAAGATTGGATGAAATTATGAATAAGCATTTAGAAGTCATAGCAGTAGTACAGACATCAAAAGAGAGCCTCCATAAATTTATTGTGTAATATCCCTAGGCTGAACCCAATTGTAATGTAAATGAAAATGTACTTAAGCTGGTGAGTTGTTTGATATCATTTTTGTATGCACCTTTCATGGCATAGTGCATGCATGTACTGTGCATTAAAATAAGGAAGTGTGCACATTCCAAAAGACCATGTGCAACAACTTAAGTGTGCGTGATTTTGAGGCCAGGGAGCCTTTGTGTATATGTTGTGTTTTATAGGTTGGTGAGCCAGTTTTGTGATGATTAGGCTGGAGAGCCTATATGTTAAAGGCCAGTGAGCCTACTTTTGTATATTTCTCAACATTAATATAAAATACATCGATGCACATAGACTGACCATGATAAAAGAGTATGGGGGACTAAACTCCACTAGTTAGGGAAAGGGTGGGTCTAAAAGTTAAGGAAAAGGGGCTAAGCCAGAGAGCTCAAGCCAAAAAGGAATATTATATTAATATTTCTTAAAGTATAAAGTATGGATAATTATTTTATCCTAAGTTCTAAACATGGGGACAAGTGGGCCAAAGTAGCTCCCAACATGACAAGTGTCAAGTTGGGGACATGCATACATATTGTTTGGACTTAGTTCATTTCCCATCATTCTTCCCATCATTCGGTCATCTAGTCAATCATCCATGATCATTCACACTATCTTTCGTACCTTCATGGCACTGTACCTGAACCTGTATCCATATCCATACTTGTTTATGTAGCTGGTTAGCTTGGGAGTTGGACTGAAGAAGCGGGTTGTCAGACCCGTGGGATATTGAAGAGGCAGGTTGTCAGGCCCGTGAGAAATTCCTCTCTAGGTGAGAGAATTGTTGGGAATTGATTTCCTGAAGGTGCTAAACTGTAGCTATAGGGCTTTGAGACTTCCTGTCCGGCCTATTGTTGAAGCCCGTAAAGGAAGTGGGGAAACCGAAGGACTGTTGAGAAGAGAAGGAGAACACTTCCTGGGGTGGGACAGGAATGTGGGGAATGAGGGACTATAGGCTATTAGTTTGAGTGGGCACCTATGACAAAGTCTTTCCTGTTGTCTATGAGCCATTAGCCTGGTTAGGAATCCCTTTACCCGGGTGGAGTTTAGTCCCAGCTCGGGGTTGACCGATTTTTGAGAGTGATGAGTAGTGTGGTCTAAGGCTGGGAGGTTTGTGGAAGGTTTGCACTCAGTTGGTGGTATTCTTACCAAAATAAGTGTCAACTGTGTGATAAATTTACATGCTGCATTATTATTTACGTGTATATTTTTGTGGGTTTATCCTATGTGTGGTTATAACTATCTTTATAGTTATGGGTATTGCATGTATATGCTGCATGTATGTGTTTACTGTTATTTCAGTATAAATCCGTCCAATTACAGAATGCATTTGTCTATTTAATTTTAAATATAAAGTTCTGCAATACTTCTGTGTGTATATGTTTTAATTGCATGCAGTACAGAAAATTTATGTGGCATAGCTTAGTTGGATGCTGGGTATGTTACAATATGTCCCGTAAAGAGAACAAAAGTATTCTCAGGAGTAGCATAACCCTGCATGGGTGGTCGGGGATGTTACAATATGGTATCAAAGCTTCGGTTTTCAACACTGAGCCTGGATGGGCCGAGCAAATTTGAGTTGAAGCAAAATTTCACAGAGGATTGATTTCGAAGTGGCCAAATTTCATTTTGTAGAGCGTCCATCGTAAAAAGTAACAACAATTGGGTGAAATTGGGAAACAATGCCAATTTCTGTTGTTAAATTTATGGGAAAATTGAGAAATTTGGTCATGTGGTGAGATATTATTGATTTAATATTTCCTCTAGCAAATTCGGACCTGGAATTGGTCGAATTTAAAGTTACAGTGAAGCCATGATAGATGGAGAGAGTTTAGTGGTTAAAATTCTCAATTCATAAATTGAGTTTGCGAAAATTCGTTCCAGAAATGTCAACCCACAACGATTTGTTGTTGCAGAGGTTGAACTAGTGTTATCGGGGTGAAATTGAACAAATTTCATAGTTGCAGAATGTCTATGGTAAGAATGGAGGAAAAAGCCTCAATTTCTGCAGCGAAATTCACGAAGAATTGATGCGCATAAAAATGTATGTGCGTAGGTGGGCTCACTAAAAATGCATGATGCACAGTAAAAATCTTGTGATATTTTAAATTTTGGCACCGTGCGAAAAAATGTTGGTGTGAGGGTGTGCGCACTAAGTTTTGGCACGACACGAAAAATGTTGGTGTGCAGGTGCGTGCACTAAATTTTGGCACTGCACGGAAAAATGTTGGTGTGTGGGTGCGCGCGCTAAATTTAGGCGCCGCGTGGAAAAATGATTGTGTGCGGGTGCGCACACTAAATTTAGGCGCAGCGCGGAAAAATGTTGGTGTGCAGGTGCGTGCACTAAATTTTGGCACTGCGCGAAAAAATGTTGGTGTGCGGGTGCACGCACTAAATTTAGGCACCGCACGGAAAACATTTGGTGTGCGGGTGTGCATGCTAAATTTAGCATTGAGTGGTGTGCATATGAATAATAATGTGTGCGCGATGTGCACACACATATTAATGGTGCATGTGGTGTGCACAATGTTGGCAGAGTGCAAAAGAGTTTGGTTGGTGCACGTGCAATGTGGGTATATGTTGTCGCATGACAGTTTAGTTAATGGTGCGTGCAGTGTATTAGTGCGCGGTGGGGGCGTACTAAAATTTGGCATGGTGCAACGCGTATAATGAAATTGTGCACGGAATATCAACATGAGATACATAAATTGCACGCAACAGGTAATAGTGCAAGAACCAAAACTATGCGCGGTGGATATTGGCGTGCAACACAAAAGTAGTACGCACCAGTTATTGGCACGACAGAGAAGTGATGCACAGTGGTGATAGGTGCCCAAAACACGATTTAACTTGTGGTGTTGTTGTGCATGCTAAATATGGTTGTACAGATTGAAATTTTTGCAGGCGAAGTCATTTGGAGGGTGAACAACAGCGGAAAACCAACGCAATTCCGTGACATTTTATACTATTTGAACAACATCTTTTTGCAGTGCGTTTTTGAGGCCCTTAAGATCATTTCTAGCTACTCAAAAACCATGAGAACATATTGTACCTTTCAAATTGTATAGGGAAAAGAGATCGGAGAGATCTTTCTAATGGTGTAAACTGTTTGTGAAACAAAGCTTTTATGAGAAAGTTACATCACAAATAGTGGAGGGTAAATTTTAAGACCCAACTAATTTCAAAGAGCCATAACTTTCTGCTCTAGAATCCGATTGAGGCACAGGAGCAGTCAATGGAAATATATCGAACCATAGAAGACATTCCCAAATTTGAATTAAATTTCTGGGCATGTTAAAAATGTTTAATATGGAAAATAAGGTACCTATAGCATTCTAGACCAAAAACACGAATTGGCCTAGAATTTCAGCAGGCTGTAACTAGCAGCCCGGAACCCAGAAAAGGTGAAACTTGGATAGAGTGTACAAAATATGTATATGAAGAAACCCAATTGAGATCCTATGAAAAATCTATTGGAGTAGGTTCGAAAATTCATAATTACAGCGCAAAGTTGCATCAAGGTCAAATGTGAACAGAAAAATTAATGGACAATTTTCAAGTAACCATATCTTTCTCTCAAGACTCGGAATGGAGCATGGGAGAAGGTGTTGGAAAGGTCTTGGACAGTGGAATCTAAATATCCACCCAGAAAATTGATCTTGGAATTCAAATTTTCGAGAAATCAGAAGAAAGAATTTTGATATATTATTGAACCAGAATGGTTCATAGTTTTCATGAAATTGTTGAAACAGTTGGCCTAACAAAGTTTTGTTGGCTGCACATTTTACAAAGTTAACAAGATCTAGATCAGATTAGAATCAACATAGAGTCCAGAGTAATGGAAGAGGCATAAAGGACTTACAGCCAGGAAGATGAGATCAGAGGGATGGATGTCCACTTGGGCATTGAATGAACAAACTCCAATGGACATGGAGAAGGAAGAGATGAAAACATGAATATGGTAAAGACCAATAAAAATTTACAGAAGGATGTCCAAAGCCATAAACATGACAATGAAATGCTTATGAGAGTCAAAGAGCAGCAAGAGGACTTCAACATGAAGCTAATGTAGATGTTGAACAAAATAGAAAAGAAATTGGATAAGGAGAGTGGCTCAAGCAAATCAGGAAGTCATAGGTCTCCTGATGAGAAAAGAAGAACTGAAAGTGTTTGCAGAAATCATCTTCACTCCTCGAGGCATTCCAATAAGAGAGCACACAACATCTCAAGTCCATCCCCTGTCAAGAAGCATAACGGGTCTGGGGTGGATGAGCTATGAGTAGAAATGAACAAAATCAAACCTCCTACATTCGATGGTGAGCACGAGAAGGATGAAGATGTAGAGACATGGTTGTTGGGCATGAGAAAGTATTTTCAATTGCATAATTATTCTTCTCATGTAGAAGGTAGAATTTCCATCTATCGACTCAAGGGAAAAACATCCATGTGGTGGGATCATCTTGTGTAGGTGCAACACATTAAAGAAAAAAGTGTTACTTGGAAGGAATTCAAGAAGTATTTTGAGAAGAAATACTTGACTAAGAGATACTATGACAAGAAAATGAAAGAGCTCTTTTAACTCAAGCTTGGGAGTATGACCATAGATGAATATGAGAGAAGGTTTTAGAACTGCCGAAGTATGTTTCTTTCATCAAGGATGAGACAGTTAATATTAAGTGGTATTTGAGTGGATTTCCATCATTCATCAATGACAACATACAATATGATGATCCCAAGTCATTGGAGGAGACCATAAGGCAAGATAAATGCCTATATGATCAACAAAATGCTAGACCAACTTTCCAAAAAGCTTGGTAAGACAAAAAGAAATTCAAGATGGATCAGAGGAAGAAGGGAACAAAGCCACCATTCTTCAAAAATAATCCTCAGGGACAACCAACTTCCAGAGAAACCAGAACAATTGAGACAGGAGGTCAAAGGCTAAGGAAGCCACCTATACAATGTTGGGGTTGTAAAGGAGATCATATGTTCAGAGATTGCCCTCACAAAGGTGAAAAAGTGAGGACTGTTCACAATGTACAACAAGCTAAAATAGTGAAGGATATGGGAAGAAATGTACCAAGGATCAATGCAGCACTGGATAACAAGCAAGCAAAGTATCAATAACATATGATTGAAGTGGAAGGTATGATCAACAACCAAACCATTTCTATTTTAATTGATTCAGGAGCTATTCATAGTTATATAGATCTTAAGATGGTGGAAAGTTTTCATTTTCCAAGAAGCAAGCATGGAAAATCTTGGTTGGTGCAGCTGGCTACCGGAGCCAAAAGAAAAGTTAATGAGATGGTTAAGTCATGTCTTATGGACATGAATGCACTGAACACTAGGGAAGATTTGAACATCTTTCCTTAGGTTCCTATGACTATCTAATTGGGATGGATTGGGTGGAACAACATCATGCTATCCTAGACTATCATAACAAGACTGAGGAAGGGAGCCTAAGGAGACTGCAGGGAATTCCCAGAGAAGTAACCATCAGAGAAATTTCAGCATTGCAGCTGAAGAAATGTTACAGAAAAGGGTGTCAATTATTTGCAGCTCATATGGAAGAGACACCCAAGGATAAGGTGCCAAATTTGGAAGATCATGCAGTCCTAGAAGATTTTGAAGATGTGTTCAAGGAGGTACCAAAACTACCCCCAAAGAGAGATATTGATTTCTCTATAAATTTAATGCCCGGAGCAGCTCCAGTGTCAAAGACTCCTTACAGAATGAGTACACCAGAGTTGAAGGAGCTGCAAATGTAGCTTGAAGAACTTATGAAGAAGGGGTATATATGCCCAAGTGTGTCACCTTGGGGTGCCCCAGTCTTGTTCGTGAATAAGAAATATGGGACATTAAGATTTTGTATTGATTTTAGACAATTGAATAAAGTGACTATAAAGAACAAGTATCCTCTGCCAAGGATTGACGATCTCTTTGATCAATTGAAGGATGAAAGGATATTTTCAAAGATAGATCTTAGGTTAGGATACCATCAGGTAAGGATTAAAGAGGAATATATCAACAAGACCGCCTTTAGAACAAGGTATGGTCATTATGAGTTCATCGTGGTGCCATTTGGGTTGTCAAATGCACCAGCTGTTTTCATGTGTTTAATGCATGGTGTTTTCCGAGAATATTTAGACAAGTTTGTCATTGTCTTTCTAGATGACATTCTTATATATTCTAAGTCAGAAGAAGAGCATGAGCATCATTTGAGAATGGTGTTGCAAGTATTAAGGGAGCATCAATTGTATGCCAAGTTGAGCAAGTGCTCATTTTATCAGAAGCAAATTCATTATTTAGGACATATCATTTCATAGGATGGGATAGTAGTGGATCCTGAGAAGATAGAAGCCATTAGAGAATGGTCAGTGCCAAAGAATGTGACGGAGGTCAGATCATTCATGGGCCTTGTAGGATACTATAGGAGATTTATTGAAGGATTCTCAAAGATTGCACACCCAATCACTTCCTTACAAAAGAAGGGTGTGAAGTTTCATTGGACATTGGATTGTGAAAAGAGTTTCCAACACTTGAAACAATTGTTAACAAGTGCTCCAATACTAAGGATTGCAGACCCAAATGAAGAGTTCATTGTGTGCACAGATGCAGGTAAAGAAGGACTTGGTGGAGTCCTTAGTCAAAATGGGTTTGTTATAAGTTATGAATCAAGGAAGTTGAAAGAGCATGAAAGACACTATGCCACTCATGATTTGGAGTTGGTAGCCATAGTGCATGCCTTGAGGAAATGGAGACACTACCTCATGGGGAAAAGGTTTGAGCTAAGAATAGACCATAATGGTCTGGAATATTTATTTGATCAACCAACTCTAAATTCTAGGCAAAGCAGATGGCTAGAATTTCTAAGTGAATATGAATTTGATATAAAGCATATCAAGGGGAAAGAGAACAAAGTGGTTGATGCACTCAGCAGAAGAGTGCATCAATTGCATGCTACAACCATTAGCATGTAACAATCATATTTGAAACCCATAATTTTAGAGGCTGCAAAATTAGATTTGCAATACAAGGAATTAGTGGCAAAATTACAGCTAGGTAATTTGCAGCAGAAAATTGAAGAATACAAGCTAGATAATGATGAAATTCTCATGTACAGGGGCAGAATTTATGTACCAAATTCCCAGGAATTGAAAAATCTGATATTGATGGAAATGCATAATGTACCTTATGCTGGGCACCCAGGTTATCAGAAAAATATTGTAGTTGTCAAGAGCCAATATTATTGGCCAGGCATGAAGAAAGATGTTGTTGATTTTATTGCCAAATGTGTGGAATGCCAAAAGGTAAAGGTTGAGCATGGACACCCAACTGGTTTTCTATAGCCACTATCCATTCCTGAGTGGAAATGGGAAGTTGTAATAATGGATTTCATCACCAAACTGCCCAGAACAAACAAGAAACATGATTATATCATGGTAGTGGTGGACAAACTTACTAAAGCTGCCCATTTTATTCCAGTTAAGCTCACTCACAAGGAAACCAACATTGTTGATGTGTATATGAGAGAAATTGCTCAATTACATGGCATACCCAAGACAATTGTGTCTGACAGAGATCCAAAATTTACCTCAAAATTTTGGAAAGGATTATTTAATGGATTTGGAACAAATTTGAATTTTAGTACAACATATCATCTAGAATCAGATGGACAAACAGAGAGGGTGAATCAAGTGATTGAAGATATGTTGTGGATGCATGTGATGGATAAACCATCAAAATGGGAAGACTACCTACACTTGGTAGAGTTTACTTATAACAATGGGTACCAAACATGTCTAAAGATGAGCCCATTTGAGTCACTTTATGGCAAAAAGTGCAACACACCAGTACGCCAGGATAACCCAGCAGATAGAGCAGTGGTTGGGCCATATTTGCTCAGGGAAATGGAGGAGCAAATGATAAAAATAAAGAAAATTTTAAAGGTTGCCCTAGACAGACATAAAAGCTATGTTGATAAGGCCATAACTCACAAGGAATTTAAAGTGGGAGACCATGTATTTTTAAAAGTGAAAGCCAAAAGAAGTTCCCTGAAGTTGGGAAATTGTTCAAAGTTGGCAGCTCGCTATTGTGGGCCATTTGAAATCCTAGAGAGGATTGGTCCAATGGCTTATATGATTGCATTGTCTTCATCTATGTCTGTTCATAATGTATTCCATGCATCATTGTTAAGGAAACATATACCTGATGCTAATCATGTTATTGATTGGAATGTGATCCAGGTGGAGCAAGAAGGCGCTTTCCAAGTGCATCCAGTACGCATTCTAGATCGAAAAATCAAACAGCTCTGAATTCGAGCCATAGGGATTGTAAAGGTCCAATGGAACTGGTACGGTTCTGAGGACGCTACTTGGGAGCATGAGGATGCAATGCGGGTAGAATACCTGCATCTTTTTGAGGATTTTTGAAATTTTGTTGTGTATGAGTACATAATGCACTAAGGGCAGTGCATAAATAAGGGGAGGGGATTGTAATATCCATAGGACGAACCCAATTGTAATGTAAATTAAAATGTACTTAAGATGGTGAGATGTTTGATATCATTTTTGTATGCACCTTTCATGGAATAGTGCGCGCATGTATTGCGCAGTAAAATGAGGAAGTGTGCACATTCCAGGATACCGCACGCAACAACTTAAGTACATGCGATTTTGAGGCCAGGGAGCCTTTGTGTATATGTTGTGTTTTATAGGCTGGTGAGCTAGTTTTGTGATGATTAGGCCGGAGAGCCTATATGTTAAAGGCCAGTGCGCCTACTTTTGTTTATGTCTCAGAATTAATATAAAATACATCATTGCGCACAGACTAACCACGATAAAAGAGTATGGGGGACTAAACTCCACTAGTTAGGGAAAGGGTGGGGGCTAAAAGTTAAGGAAAAGGGGCTAAGCCAGGGAGCTCAAGCCAAAAAGGAATATTATATTAATATTTCTTAAATTATAAAGTATGGATAATTATTTTATCCTAAGTTCTAAAGATGGGGACAAGTGGGCCAAAGTAGCTCCCAACATGACAAGTGTCAAGTTTGGGACATGCATACATATTGTTTGGACTTAGTTCATTTCCCATCATTCTTTCCATCATTCCTCCCATCATTCATTCATCCAGTCAATCATCCATGAGCATTCACACACTCATTGATCTATCTTTCGTACCTTCATGTCACTGTACATGAACCTGTATCCATAGCCATACTTGTTTGTGGAGCTAGTTAGCTTTGGAGCTGGACTAAAGAAGCGGGTTGTCAGGCCCATGATTAATTCCTCTCTAGGTGAGAGAATTGTTTGGAATTGATTTCTTGAAGGTGCTAAACTGCAGCTACAGGGCTCTGAGACTTCTTGTCCAGCATGTTGTTGAAGCCCAAAAAGGAAGTGGGGTAGTCGAAGAACTGTTGAGCAGAGGAGGGGCACACTTCCTAGGGTGGGACAGGCATGTGGGGAATGAGGGACTATAGGCTGTTAGTTTGAGTGAGCACCTGTGACAGAGTCTCTCCTGTTGTCTATGAGCCATTAGCTTGGTTAGGAATCCCTTTACTCAATGGAGTTTAGTCCTATCTCAGGGGTGACCCACTGCTGAGAGTGATGAGCAATGTGATCTAAGGCTGGGAGGTTTGTGGAAGGTCTGCACGCAGTTGGTGATATTCTTACCAAGATAAGTGTCAACTGTATGATAAATTTACATGCTGCATTATTATTTATGTGTTTATTTTTGTGGGTTTATCCTATGTGTGGTTATAATTGTCTTTATAGTTATGGGTATTGCCTATATATGTTGCATGTATGTGTTTAATGTCATTTCAGTATAAATCCATGTAATTATATAATGCATTTGTCTGTTTATGTTTTATATATAAAGTTTTGCAATAGTTCTATGTGTATATGTTTTAACTGCATGTAGTTCGAAAAATTCATGTGGCATAGCTCAGTTGGATGTTGGGTATGTTACAGTATGTTCCGCAGAGAGAACAAAAGCATTCTCAGGAGTAGCATAGCCCGTCATGGGTGGCCAAAGATGTTACACATTGAGGCATGGAAGAGCATGACACAATAGGCCTAAGTGGCTTAGGATGAACCACATGTGAGTGTTGGGGGCTTGTTGGGCAGGAAGGTTGGATCTAGAACAACGATAAGAAATGACGCACATAGAAAAGGAGCAAGATAAATAAGATCAAGAGGATCAATAATGAAGAGAGAAGAAAGAGAAGGGTATGGGGGACATGAAGGAACAAGATCCCGCAAAATCTATGAAAACCAGGAAAGCATGAGCTATATCCAGATCAGAATGAGTTTTCACCAGCCAAGCATGAGTGGCAGCCAAATCATTATGAGTTGGAAAGAAAACCTACGAAAAGTAGAGAAAAAAAGAGGAATGAGAGATTTAGTAGTTGAGAAGTTCAGAGGCGAGATCGGTGATAGTAGCAGAGAGAAGCATTTGTAGAGAGTAATTGTTCTGAGTGTAATACATTCTATGTAAAGAATCCATGATTGTAACCAGAAGATTGTATCTTGAACACATATTGTAGCACATAGTGCAACTAGGATTCCCACAATACAATAATGAATCAAATATTTTTGGATGTAGCCTAGGAGGGGGTGAACCACGATAAAACTATGTCGAATTATGATGTGGAATGGTCATTCATGTTGTAATATGTTAATTCATTTATGTAAGATGTTAATTCTTGATTTTGTTATGCTAAGTGCATATCTTTACTAATAATATTGATAGATTCATGCATTGTAATGTTAAATGTATGTTTAAACTACTAATTTCTAAGACTATAGATTGGTATGCATAAAGAAGTGTGTAACGAGGTCATATTATCTAGGATCTAGTATGCAAGAGGATCTTTTATATATGACAAAGTGTGTCTCCCTTCATTCCCTCACTGCTACAGAATCTTGGTTCCTGTAGTGGCCATAAAGATACATTGGGTGAGACTTATCCTTCTCACGTGTGATGTCTAAAGGGCCAGTATATGTATGGTTTTGTTGGACTAATTACCTTGAACCTGAGGTATTGAACCTTACCATGTGCATGCATCAACACCACTCATTAGAATCCCATCAAGGAATCTCTACACACATGTGCCATCATTTTCGGACACAGATCCATGCACAAGAGGTGGAGCCACCAATCAGGTACCCATTCCTATATGGAACAACTTATTCATTAAGTTCAAAGAGAAAAAATATCTGGAATCAACCCCCCACAACAACCTAGAACTTAGATAAGTTGATGATGTAGTGTTCATGTTTATTATAAGTTCCAAGTTGCACTCAGTAGCCTCTAGGGAATCATTATTATTGTGTTTAGAGATAATAGGATGGGTCATCAGTCAAACTGAACCTCATAACTTCATAATTATAAATAACTAGGGGGGATTTATTGGGTATTTCCCCCCACGAGATGTTAATGTATATTATGATTTCCTAGATCCCGAGGAATCTATTAATACAAATTTTGTAATTTCCTTCTATGAGAAATATGAAACTGGTAAAATCCTCAGGAACTGGTGGAAGGAAGACACTAAATTTTTCAATAGGTAAACAAGAGGATATGTTATCATAGTGATTTGGATTATTTTCAGAACGAAATGAAAGCAAATATATTACAATGAAATACCCAGAAAAATTTCCAGAAACAAAGAAAAACATCAATACATGATTTCAATTAATGAAATAAATGTATAGAGACTGTAAAAATACAAAGTGAAAGACTCACTAGAATGGTGGTAGCTTTATCTCTGAGAAGAGGTGTGACGACTACGCTCATTCGCAAGAAAATGATTACAATGAGACTTTGAAGGCCGTTTTTATGATAAACATGAATTCCAAAACCCTAGACATCCAAAAACCTAACCCTAGGAGATGAAGCACCAAAAGTCATGTGGGCCCCGTTGGGGTAAGTTAGTACATTAACTTCCCGGAGTCGTAAATTTTGCATACGATCTCCGTTTTAGGTGCGTGATATCCTGTTGGAAAGGTCTTTTTGAGAAATATGCATTATGCCATCAAAATCTAACTCCATCTACATTTTGAATGTGGCAAGCCAAGAAAACATTTTGCAGAGCCCCAAAATGACCCTGGAAATATATAAATATGTATTGACATGAAAACTTCCAAAATAAGTGAGTTGGAATAGGTGGGAGACCACCAATATACACCTTGATGTTGTGTAGGGCTTTAAGACAGCCCCGTAAGTGCAAAACCCGCAATTACAAATAAATTTCCCCATTACAGAGAAAATTTTTGAACTAAAAACTATCAAAATGAGCTAGTTGGAATTTGGAATAGGTGGGTGGCCACCAATATCCACTCGGATCAATCCTTCCCCCTTAGCAAGAAATGGTATCCATTGCGTTGAGTGCCTGGGGAATATGGGAAATCATTTTCTGATTCTGAATCTTGGTGAGTTGTGTGCCTTGTTGGAGAAGTTGCACTGCTTAGTCTATGGAAGACTGTCATGAACCTGTTGTTGGCGGGGTTGAATCTGTTCCACCAACCTATTGTCTCTAGGCTTGAAGGGGCATTGTGTAGGCACCATTGTAGGTGAAGAAACAATATCTACTTTCTCTTTTGGAATTTGCTTCTGCTAGATAGAATGTATTGAGGTTGCAGTGGTTGTAGTGGCCTTTTGTGCATCCTTTGAACAAACTATGAAGAGGATGAATTTTGCAGTATGAGATATTACCTTGCAGAACTATTTTGGTGGAAAAGTAGTCAGAACTACCTATGGTATCCTGTAGAGCTGACCCTCCAGTGTAATAATAACATTATGGGGTCAAGAATCATACACAACATGACATTTCCACATATATGGTTGGCCCAAAACAACATCACAAACATTAAGAGGGGAATAATCACACACTACCTCATCCTTGAAGGGTTGGATGCCATAGGACAAGCGATGCTGATGGATGACACCGAGACCTTGTCCCTAGTGAAGCCACCCGATGTTGTATGGTTGTGGGTGTGGTGTTGTCGAACACCCTAATTGTTTGACGACCTCAACTGAGATGAGGTTCTTCTGGCTACCGCTATCAACAATGAAATGCGACGGGGTCCCCTTCACCCACATATGTGAATGAAAGAGGGACTCCCCCTCTTTGGGAGCTATTGCTTCTTTTGGTTGAATTTTTGCATTTGCGACAGTAGCAGTAGGGTATGCGTTGATGATCTGTTTTTTTTCAATATTTTATGGATCAGATTCTGAATCAGGGTTCGGATCCTTGTCTTTGACCTCGACCACCAATGATTGTTTCAAGCAACATTCATCGGTGTTGTGCCATGGGATTTTGTGGAAGCCATACCACTTCCCAATGTCATTCTTCTTCTTTCCTTTACCCTTATGTTCTTTTGTCTTGGACTGGTTGTTGAAAGGCTCTTGGTTAGGGCCATATTTACCATGCTTTGGTTGTTACGTATTTGCAGACCCGAACTCCCATTTGTTTTGGTGCCTAAATTTGTACTCGATTTTGACAACATATCGATAGGAAACTCCCAATGATGAGATGTTTAGGAAATCCATTTCGGTTTGGATGTACTTATGAAGAGCCCCACAGTATTTCAGAACCAGTTGTCGCTCGGAGTCTTTGATACCCAACTTGGTGTGCAAGGTATGGAAAGTATTTTTGAACTCCGAAACTGTTTGGCTCTTCTCTTGCTACAGTGTGGTCCATCTCATGTAATGGTCTTCATAGTTATCAACAGGGTAGTATTGTTCCTTGACCGCATCCACACAAAAAATCCCAAGTGGGCTCGACCCCATATATTCCAGATTCCTCTGTGGAACTTTTCTCCCAGTAAATTTCCCACCAATGTTTGACATGGGGGAGAGCCTTGAGGAGTGCAAAGGTGATCTTTTCCCCGTCGGAAAAATTGTGAACAAAGAAATAACCTTCTAGCAGATTCAACCATTTTTCTAAGGCATCCACATCTATCTGACCTTCAAATACGAGAATATAAAAATTAACTTGTACCTTGAAGGGAGAGGTTCCTCCAAAGTGGTATCTTGATGAAGATGCGCATGTTGCTATCAAAAAGTGTTGAAGGATGTGGGAAAAATTCTCCATCATTTCGTCCCTTTGTCACATGATAGCTTTCTCAAGCAATAGGTTAATAGAATCTTCTACTCCGTTGTTTTTGCTCAAGAGAGACAATCTTGACACCCAACTTGCTATACTCAGACCTCATCGAGGACATGCATTGAAAAACAGTCAAGAACATCTTGCTCTGATAGCAATGATCTAGATTATTTTTGGAACAAAATGAAAGAAAATATATTACAATGAAATACACATAAAAATTGCAAAAAACAAAGGAAAACAACAATACATGATTTCTATTAATGAAATAAATGCACAGAGACTATAAAAATACAGAGTGCAAGACTTGCTAGAATGGTGGCAACTTTATCTTTTAGAAGAGATGTGACGACAATGCTCATTCACAAGAAGATGATTACAATGAGGCTCTAAAGGCATTTTTTTTATGATAAACATGAATTCCAAAACCCTAGCCATCCAAAAGCTCATCCCTAGGACATGAAGCACCAAAAGTCACGTGGGCTCTCTTGGGGTAAGTTAGTACATTAACTTCCCGAGGTCGTAACTTTTGCATATAATATCTATTTTAGGCATGTGATAGCCTGTTGGAAAGGTCTTTTTGAGAAATAAGCATTATGCCGTAAAAATCTGACTTCGTCTACAGTTTTATTGTGGCAAGCCAAGAAAACATTTTTTAGAGCCCCAAAACGACCCTAGAAGTACAGAAAGATGTACTGACATGAAAAATTTCAAAATAATCCAGTTGGAATAGGTGGGCGGCCACTAATATCCACCTGAACGTTGTGTAGGGATTCAGGACAACCCCGTAAGTGCAAAAACCACAATTACAAAGAAATGTCCCCATTACAGAGAAACATGTTGAACTGAAAATTGTCAAGATGAGCCAGTTGGAATTTGGAAAAGGTGCGTGGCCACCAATATCCACCTGGATCACACAAAGCTAAGGGAGCCTTATATGTATGCAATGATTTTGTTAGGCAGATTGTATGGAGAGAAGGATTTCTCTCAATTTTCTAAAGCATGGTTTCCTTTGGCATACCATGTTGTTATGTGGGGTAGGTTGTTTAATTGGGTAGCCATCATCTAAAAACAAAATAGTATTAAAATTGGTCAATCCTGGACACCAAAACCAGACATTTCTCCAACGTTTCATATGGTTCCATTCCCACTTGATGTTTTTTGTGCTTATAACACATTCCCAGGGTTATCACTTAGTTGTAAATTCTCCGAGCCCCAGTGGATGTCTACTTTAGTATGTTATTGGAGAACAAATAAAAGAGGTCATATTCTCATATATGTGAGTTCTTCATTTCTTGAATCTACTTCCTTTTATTTGGACAAGAATGTCCTAGATTGTCCAAGCAGGGAAAAAAGATTCTAGCATACATAGGTAATTGATACTTGGAGGAAAATCATACCTAATTTATCATCTATGGAGCCACCAATCCACCTCATTTGTTACCCATTTATGTTCCTAACATGCTTGTAGTTGGAGAATTTTGTTACTATTCTATAATGCAGGGTTTTAGTGCCACACTAGTCAAATACAAGAAAATATTATTTATCCCTTATGGTATCCAAGTTGGTTATTATGTAGTAAGGGATGATAATCATGCAAAGAAAGAAGGACATTATAAATTAGAGTATAGGTTCATGACTGGAAGGTTCATAAAGAATCATCCTAAAGGTTTGGTCCTCAAGAATGATGAAAACATCTCTTTAAGTTGGACATATTCTCATGAGAAGTGGCAAGAAGAAATTTTCACTAAGGATGCTCAAGATTGGGAGGTGGACAAAAGGAAATACCACCCTAATATAACTATGTTTTTCCTCGTCTCTAGAAGAAAATATTAAAATGATAAATCAAAGAGATTCCACTAGAAAATAATCTAACAAAGAAAAGAAGGTAGAAGAGGAGAGATTAAAGGTAGAACATGAGAAACATGCCTTGTTGGAAGAATAGGAGAGGATTCTCAAGGAAAAAGAACAATAGAGGAAGCAATAGGAGGAGTTGAGTAAGATGTTGTTCAACAATTGTTGACAGAGTAGAGAAAAAAGGATGAGAAATAATAGAGAAAAAAGGATTTTATAGAATAAGAACTAAGGAAAAAGCATGAGTAGGAGAAAGTTGAAGAGCAAAGGGAGATCTAAGAAGAAGAAGAAAAAACGAAAGGAGAGGAAATGGAAAATCTCAACGAAGTGAAAGAAAAATAGCATAGCCTCAAGGAAGAGAAAGAGAATCCTACAACAACTACAAAGCCTTCTAAAATTATTAATCTTACTAAGGATGAAGAACATAGGGACAAAATTGGTGTCCCCATTATTAATGAGAAAATGACTAGGGAAGAAACTCCAACATATCCAATAGGGGAAAGGAAGATGGAAATAGGTCGTGACAGTAGTAAGAATGAAACAAAATCACATAAATAGGATACCACTGAGACAAATGTTGAACATGATCAAATTCCCACTGGTGGTCAAGATCTAGAAGTACCTTTTCCTATGAATCAAGAAGGAAATACGGGTGTCCCAGATACCTAGTTGGCTAAAGATGGTGAACAAGGCCATAATACATGTGATGATAATGTTATAGGTGGTGAGGATGTTGAAAGCAGTAAACATAATGACAAGGACATGAATACCACACCTGAGAAGATCTTAGAGAAAGGTTAAATAGCTAAGAAATAACCTGAAGATACCATACTTGAGTAGCCTTTGGATAAGATTAAATCAAATGAAAATTTACTAGGAGGGTCATCAAATGAGGAGGAGAAGAAGGAGGAGGAAACTCAATACAAAACATAGGAGACCTCCACATATGAGATACATATTGACACACACATTAAATAGGGAAGGAAGGATTCTCCATCCAAGGAATAAAGTCAAGAACCCATCTTTGGGCACTTCTCTACCCCTAAAATTCTATGTAATATCTTGTCTTTGGGTTATTAGCTTATTCTCCAACCTATTCAGGAGGTGGTTGATCTTGAATCTTTTTCTTATGATAGGAAAATTGTTAAATTTATAGTTGTTATTAAGTTCATTTCAATTTACTAGAGCATAACAACATAAGTAGGATCATTGAAAGAAACACAATCACAAGGTACACAAAAGTTTATCCTGGGAAACCCTCACGGAGGAGAAAACCCAACAAAATCTTCCTCAACAATAGATTTCCAATACAATCCCAATACTAAAGACAAAACCACCAAGAAAATACTAGGACCGAGCATGTGCCTCTCTCTCCTTCTTCTTGCAGCTGCAACTAGCTTCAAAAGATGCACACTAGAAGTGAGTGTGAGTGAGTGAACAAATGAGGTGTCCTCCTCACTTATAAATACTAGTTTAGGAGGCACTAGGGTTGTGTCTCTTCATCAAGGAGGGCTGACTTCTCCCAATAGTGGTTAAAACCACTTTATTAAACCCTAGGGGTCGACTTCTCAAATACCACCATATAAATATGGTTTGACCAATCCACAAAAGGGGATTTGGTCATAGATAAGTCTCGACATGATCAATCCAAAAAATGGGATTTGATCTATAATATAATAACTCAATTATGATTAGAATATTCTTCGAAGGTACAATATTTCAACACTCTCCCTTAACGAGAAGGGTATTCTAGTGAAATAACCCAATACAATATCATCATGAGAGAGAGAGAGAGGGAAACAACATCATTAACATTTGGAACATTGACTGGCATATCTACAAATCATTGGAAGTTTTTCTCATCATCAATATCATCATTTTTCACATCACAGAGATAAAGTAGCATCATCATCATCATCGGTATGAACATGAAACATCAACATCAATTAGTATAACACTAAAGCAACAATATCACCAACCCGAGGCTGGTACACCATCATAATCAACAACATGGGGATGATACAACAACATGAGGCTGATGGAACATCATAAACAACATCATGAGCCTGATACAACATAATCACCAACAACACGAGGCTGATACAACGTCATCAACAATAACACGAGGTTGAAACAACAACATCATCAGCACGAGGCTGAGATAACAACATCATCTTCATATAACAACAAAATGAGGCAGGTGCAACAACAACATTTTGTGGTACTCTAACAGACTGTCCTTACTGGAACTTTGAGATCATCCCAGGAATCATAAGATTTCCTAGGATATAAAATTGTAACGGAGCTACCACGTGGTACTCTGACCGACCATCCTTACCAGACCTTTGGGATCTGCCTAGAAATCAAAAAATTACATAGGATATAAAATCCTAACGAAGCTACCACTACTAACCACAATTGGCATATACATGCACAATTACTTTGACAAACCATCCTTACCGGACCTTTGGGATCTATCCAGGGATGATTAATCCTTTAGGACATAAAATCCTAACAGAGTTGCCCTTTGTTGGTCAGGATACCATAGTATCATCAAAATCACTCCCCCTTTCGAGGGACGTCCTTTCAGACTATACCAATCTTGTCTCAAAAGTATTCAAACTTTACACAAGACAAAGGCTTGTTCAACACATCTGCAACCTACTCATATGTGCCAACATATTGGAGCTTTACAACTCCCCTCTGCACCATATCACAAATGTAGTGATATCGAATCTCTATGTGCTTTTACTTGTCATGAAACATTGGGTTCTATGTCATCTTTATGAAACTCTCATTATCACAAATAATCACGATGGCTTCAATCTCCAGATCGAATAGATCTGTCAACAACTTCCAAAGACATATGGATTCACAACTAGAGGAACATGCAAAAATGTATTCCGCTTCTGCCATGCTGAGAGAAATACTGGATTGCTTCTTTATCTACCATGAATTCATGGCTGACCCCAGACTGAAACAACATATTGAAGTGATTTTTCTATCAGAAACACTTTTAGCCCAATCTGAATCATTATAATCAAACAATATGAAGTCATGATCTCCAATATAACATAGACCAAAGTCCAATGTACCCTTAAGGTATCTCATCACATGATTTGCAGCTACAAGGTGAACACGTCTAGGTTCTACCAGATACTGACTCAAGGTGCTCACAAAAAATTATATATCGGGCCTTGTATTCATCAGATACATAAAAAAAAAATGATCTGTCTATATAGATTAGTATCAACCAACTCTGACGAAGTATCAACCAACTCTGATGAAGTATCAACCATGAGCTTCAACTTTGTTTTCATGGGTGTGTTCATGGATTTACATTCCAACATATCAAACCTATTCATTATTTCAACTGCATACTTCCCTTGGTTAAGGAAGATCTTCTCTGGGCTTTGCCAAACTTCAAGACCTGAGAAATAATGCATTAGGCCTAGTTGTTTCATCTCAAAATCTGCATCGAGCTTCTTCTTACAATATGTGATGAGATTTTATTCTCCTGATAATAATAAGTCATCCACATACAACAACAATATAACTGGCCCATCATTCACAACCTTGAAATAAAAGTTAGAATCAACTTTACTCTTGGTAAATATCAAGCTCGTTAGGAAACTATCAATTATGCCATACCAAGATCTAGGATCTTTCTTCAACCCGTACAGAGCCTTCTTCAACCTACATACATTAGTCTTTCTATATTCAAATTCAAACCTTTTGGTTGTTCTATATACACTTTTTATTCAATAACACCATTTAATAAGGTTGTTTTCACATCCATCTTGTGTAACATCCACTTCATCTTGGCTGGAAGAGCTATGATGGTTCTGATATAAGTGTATCTAGCTACAAGAGAAAATGTCTCTTCATAATCAATGTCTTCCTTTTGGGAAAATCCACGAGCTACAAATCTTTCTTTATGTTTTTCAATACTTCTATCTGTAACATGTTTTATCTTGTATATCTATTTAGAAGATACCAAATCTTTGTTCTTTAGTCTAGGAACTATTTCCCTTACATCATTCTTTATAATGGATTGGTATTCTTCTGTCATGGCATCCACCCATTCTTTCTTATGAATGGATTCTTTAAAGAAAGTAGGTTCCTTTTCTACGAGATCACACATTAAGGCCATATAACTGGAGAATGAATTAGGTTTTTTGCTTTGAATCATGGTTCCTTCTGGGGCACCATATTTCTCTCCATCTTGAATAAGTTCCCTTTCCCAAGCTGGCTTTCTATTGTGAGAGATCGTCATTTGGGGAAGTTCTTGAGATTATATCATATAATGATCTTTTGGAATCTCATCATTAGGGGTAACTGCAACTTCCTTCATAGGTTCTACAACTCTAGGAGCTACATGTTCTTCTTCATATACTTCTTCAAGTTGTCATATCCTCGATTTATTGAGTGTTGCATATTCATCAAAGGTTACATCTCTGCTGATCTCAATACGATGGTAACCTGGTATGTAAATTCTAAAAGACGTAGAGACCTCACAATATCTAACAAATATTCCCTTCTATCCTTAAGGATCCACCTTAGTTCTCCTTTCTTTTGGAATGTGTCAAAACACTAGACATCCAAAGATTTTGATATGGATTACTTCTGGCTTCTTTCCGGAGAAAATTTCTTTGGGAGTTTTGAATCCAAGTGCACTATGGGATAATCTATTTTGGACATAAACTATTGTTCTTGTTGCTTCATCCTTCTTGGCCCTTGACCAAGTTTTGGAGATCCTTGGTCAGGTTTGACCTAATTTGGGACTTTGACAAGCTTTCAAAGGCAGAGCGCAAGTAGAAGCAGAGATCGTGGAATCTCGGCCCCTTTTTAGGGATTTTTGGGTTTTGGTCTTATGTAACGGGTATGGGGATGTCAGCCCATGGGTTTACCCATGTTTAGGCCCATTTTGTAATGTATAAATAGATGTCTAGGCTATGTAAGAAGAGACGCGAAGGATGATATATACATTTGTGTGATGATGTGCTAAGTGCAAGTGATAGTTGTACATGCTTCGTGCATACTGTGTGAAGTTTGCAAGGCTAAGTGCAAGTGACTGTAGAAATTGTGTAAAGGCTTGGTGTTATAACCTAGCTCAGGGAAGGAGGATCTAGCGAGGTGCATGCAGATTTCGTGTCTTCTGTGGAGTAGGATCTTGATTCTATGTGCTTGTAAGAAGCGTGACTGAAGATAATAAAGAAGAGAAGAGTTGGTGGACATAGCCCCGGGCTGGAGGTGAACCACATATATCCTGTGTTGTGGTTTCTTTGTGCATTGTGAATTTTTTACCGTTTATATGGTTAATGCTTAGTGTAGTAATGTATGCTTAGATGAATATGATAGATTAGTGCCTAAAGATGTGAATAAGATGCTAGATATGATCTATATTGATATGCTTAGTGCTTGAATATATTAGATCTGGATGAATACTGCGTTGCTCTGTAATTAGGGTTTATCTGTGCTGTAAACAAAGGTTAAATACTAATGAACTATAACTGCTAAGTGCTCTGTTAAGGTGTTACGATCACAGATCTATGTCCTAGCTATGGTTGCAGACACTGGATTCCTGCAACCACCCCTACCTCTACCTCGGGTGAGACTTCATCTACTTCACAGGTGTTGCCGAAAGGGCTAGTAGTTAGGGTTTTGTTGGTGCATTGTTTAAGCGTTGAACCCTGGGTCTGCCCTTGTGCCAACAAATGGTTCTATTGCCGAGACTTGAAACTGTGATTGCTGGGAATTGAAGAAAAGAGAAATCTTTGTGCGTAGATTTGTTTGCCTAGTGCACAATATTCTACTTGACTATGAAACTCTGTGCTAAGAAAGGAAGCATATCTGAAGAAAAGAGGTAAGATCAGTGATTTTTTTTTTTATTAAAGATGTAAGATCTGAAAGATTTGTGCTTTGATAAAAGTAAGATAAGTGGAAATTTTTGTTTCAAAAGTATGGATCTAGGTATGTTTGATAAATTTTGTCATAGCTTGAAAAATAGGGCACAGTTAAAAGAAAGAAGATTTGATATGAATAGATTTGATAGAAATAATGAAAGGTATGTCATTCCTATGCATAGAAAGAATGTTTGGACTAACAAATGGATGCTAGATCCTAAGAAGAATTTTTTGTAGGTTAGTTACTGTGATCCTAGTGTGTAGTATAGAAAAGGTTGGGGATCATTCAAGAGAAAGAGAGGATTAACTCTTTGCTATAGTTGCAGAAGACTGGGACAACTTGCTAAGAAATTCCCTGGTAGAGGTCCTACTTTCCTTTGTTGTAAAGCTATGGACCATGAAGTTTTGGATTGCCCTAGAATGATTGCTAAGCTTGAAAGAATGAATATGAGACAAGAAAACCCTGAGGAAGGCCAAGGAACTAAGACCATGATAGAATGCCGGAAAGAATCAAAGACTGTATTACTATGAATGAAAGAAACCCTGAATGATCACAAAAATATCAACTTATTAGAGATCTTCAAAGAAAAAGAGTGCATAAAAACAAGAATAGGAGACTTCGACATAGACTGTGTTCTGGATGAGGAAACACAGTTGAATGTCATGACAGAAAGTACTTGGGAAATTTTGGGAAGGCCTGCTATGGTTCCTTCATTAGGAGGAATAGGATTCTTTAGAGGAAAATTGATAACCCTATGTGGAAGACTTACTCAAACCTCTATTCGTGCTCATGGAACTTCGACAAAGGAATGATTTGAGGTTGTTAAATTCGTTGAGAACAACACCCCATTTGCTATGTTATTAGGAAAACCATGGATTGAGAGAGATTAGATCCAGAGAAAAGAAGAAGAGGCCCTAGAATAAAAAAAAACAATAATCAAAAGATTTCATGACTAGGAGAATAACGCGCTTGATAGAAAAATAGGAGGACAAGTCGAAGCAACTTAGGACCAGAGACCAGGTTGTCGAAGCTGAAAAAACACAGGAAGACTTGAAGAACCTATCCATACAGGAAGGTAGAGCACCTACCCCAGACAAAAAAGAAGTATTATCCTTGAACCCTATGATATAATCTCATCAACTCGGAGTTACTATGTTGAGTACAGATAAGAATCATAATTGAAAGAGGAATACCAAGACGCAGATCGCGGGGAAGAAAGCTAGAAATCTCAATAAGAAGAGAGAAAAGCTAGAACAGTTGTAGGGGGTTTTGGAGGAGACTTCACAGAAGGTAGGTTTACAAAACTGGAACTTCATTGGGATATCAGAACAATGCCAAGTGGCACTTTGCCATGGTAGAGTGATATGACCGTTGGAAGCAATATAACTGTTAGACCGACGCCCCGAACGGTTAGAACAACAGTTATGACCAGAAAGCTCACCATCGGGTCGTTGGGACCGCATCGTAACATACAACTTCATTGATGAAGGCTTCTCACCCATTGGATATATCCGTTACACCGTTGTCTACTTATTCTGTTGACTATTGCACCGAGAATACTTTTGCAAATTGTATCTGCAGCAACGAGAGAACTCATTGCTACCGCACTGTGTTTACTGAGATTGACACTTGTTCTATTACATTGATCATTCATTCATCGACTTGAGTTACCTGATTGAGAGCGTGCATGTCGAACGAACTCAGTTCCATAAAGAAGTCGGTTGAATAAGTTCTAATTGATTTAATGGCCAAAAAATTAATGTCCGCAGGGATTCAAGCTTCATCGTAGAGAGGAGTGCAAGCCTCTCTGTCAACCGCTTGCAGATCTAGACCATCTCAAGCTGCAACTGAGAAAAGAACCAAGCATCGAGATGACTTGGTGAATGCAAAGTTGATCCCATCTATCCTGCTCGACTACATCCCACCCCTGGCTGGCGCGGTGAGTCGTGATAGTGTCCCAAGCGACTTCGATTACACCCTGGTTACTGCATACCTCTTGAACGAGATACGTGCAGTTCGAACCCAGCTAGACAAGATCATGACATTAAAATTTAGTGACTTCAACCTAGGGGATCACAAGAACCACAACATGCTCGCCCCTCACAGGTAATTGACTAGGACGAAGGGGAAGAACTTGAGGATAATCCCCCAACCATGGAATATGAACCTCGTGCAGTCCACTGTCCTGAACGTAACGAAGATACCACATTTTGGAAGGCACCAGGAAGTTAACACGTGCGTTAAGATCCTGTTTTCATGCTACCATGGTGGATATTTGTGGCTATATAGACACATCATCGTCGATCTGGCACTGATCCATAGGATTACTGGATTGAGCATGCAGGGACTGTTGGTTGTGGAGCCTGATTATCTTCCTGATTCAGAGGTCCTTACTTTCAGCTGTGTTTATACCCCATGAAGTATTTACACCCCAAAAGTATGTACACTCTTCCACACGGGGGAGTGTAGAGGGGGGGTACCCCCTCTGCGGGGTCTGGGGGCAAGCGGGCCCCCAGCGGGGGTTCGGGGGTGAAGCCCCCGTAGCAAAAATTGCCTTGTAAAAGTATATTGTAATTTCATTGTAAATCTGGACCGTTCATTATAAGGTCACATATCTAATGGTAGAGATTATGTTAGGGTTTTTTGCCCTAGAAGGCAACCCTCTTTTATCAGGGAAATGTATCGCGGCTATGGTTGATGGTGAATATTGTATTCTGAGAATATTGAACGGGTTTTGCTGTAGGTTGTATCCCTTCATTTGCTGGATAATAATAAAGGAAGGACCTGACAATTTCTCTGGTGGACGTAGCCCACACTGGGTGAGCCACATAAATCTGTGTCTCTCTTGTATTGTGTGTCTTCTGTGTTTTATTTCTTCATTTGTTTTATTTTATTGCTCCACGGTCCTGTTTTTCTAACAACTGGTATCAGAGCGTAAGGTAACTCGCAGGAAAAAGAGGGTTCCTGGTTCGAGTGGGAGCAATGTCGGAAGATGGAAAGTTTAGGGTCGAGAAATTTAACGGTCAAAACTACCAGTTATGGAAGATGCAGATGGAAGACTATTTATATCAGAATGATCTATTCCTACCATTGAGCGGAGTAGCAAAGAAGCTAACGGCCATGAAGGACGAAGAATGGGAGATTCTTGAAAGAAAGGCTCTAGGAACGATACGGCTGAGCCTGGCAGCGTCGGTGGCTTTCAATATTTCGAAAGAAAAGACAACGAAGGG
>JZKD02S0342755.1:121062-136155 GCA_000966675.3 Picea glauca
TAGTAAGTTCTCACATTTTCAGAGGACACATTGGAGTGTTTAACTCACTTTTTAAATTATGGAAAATGGATACCTTGCACCCTTAAACAAGTACATTCCATTTTCAGATCAGTGCCATACCCTGAAGGTTACCCCTAGGGAAGTTTATTCCAAACACATTTGTTATTTCTCTTTACGCAGAAAGAAAACCCAACATAGAAAATATGAAAAGAAACAAAAGAAGATAATTTAACAACTCTTAAATTCCATCAAATAGTTGTTGGATCATTAACCTGGAGGATTATTCCACACAAAATAGGGAGGAGTCTAATTGGGAATCATCCTTGGATTTATTCCCTCCCGTTGAGAAAAGGGAATCCAACCCCCTCAATAGATTGTAACACTCTTTTAAATTGGAATTGATCTAGAAAACAAAATATATATTAACACACACACACACACACACACACACACACACACACACACACACACACACACACACACACATATTAACATAAAGTCGTTTCAAAAATTTACTCTTTATGAGCTCAACATGTCATTAATGAGAATAGAACCTAGGTGGAGATGATAACACTCCATCCCACAACCACACGAGTTAGACCAAATTGACCAATTATTTTTAATTTTAAAATACATAACATTTGTATATTTATTTAATTATATATATGCGAAAGAGTCAATAAAGAATCCCATCGAAACAACTATGTTGAAACAAGGTTGGTTGAGCTTAGTTGATCTAGGATTGGATGGCAAGCTTGTGAGGCATTGGGAATTTTTTCTAGTTGAACTACATAGGGATCGCATTAGACTTTGTGAAAATTCTGATGAACTTATTTCAGGATTTGATAAGAAAGGAGGTTACTATATTGAAAATATGGGGTATTAGGCTATGTTTTGAGTGGATGAGGTGGAAATTTGGTGGAGGTGGAAAACTCTGTGGAAATTTAAGGAACCACCTAAATAAAAATTGCTCATGTTGTTGGCCCTCTCGAACAGAGTCCTAACTTGAGATATTCTATAAAGAAGAGAACGTTGGTCCTAGTAGGTGCCCCTTGTGCAAACTCGATGATGAATATAACTCCCATATATTTCTGTATTGTTCTTATTCTTGTCAAGTTTGGAGAGAGGTTGAAGTATTTCTTGGTTTCTACTCATTGTAGCATGGTTTGAAGATTACTTTCAATCTTGGTTTTCAATGAAGGAATTGGATTGTCTATTAGTAGTCCCTTTTTTGGTTATGTGGTGAATTTGGCTTGCTAGGAATGCGTCTCTATTTGAGGACATCCAATGTCCAACCTTCAAAGTCTTGTCTCAGGTGATGGGGTTACTTCCATTTTGCAAGGATATTCTGAATAAAAAAGTCACTAGGGGGTTGGGTGAATTTGAAGAGGATAAATTTGTTCATTGAGGACATTTTAATGGTTCTTTCCAAGGTCAAAACAAGGTTGTTGTGCTTGGATTTGTAGATTTTAACCTTGCACAATTAATTACTGAAAATATATTCTTAATAAAAAATAGAAAAGATACAATGGCGTGAATGTGCATGCGTGCACATGCCCACACACACACACACACTACACAAAGATTTTACCTTGGAAACCCAAACTGAGAAAACCAACACCCTGTTTAGAGCCATACCTCTAATTATTTTATTCATCATACTTGCTCATTGTTTACAATAAAACATATAGGATCATGTGGCATCCAAAACCATTAATACATTAACCCGTATTAGCCAACAACCTTAATTCCATAATCAGAATTAGAAAACCAACAGTGAAAACCATGTGTCAAAAAACCACTACAAATGAACGAAAAAAAATCATAGGCACTAGGTTTGGTTGTGCAAAGAATATAACATATACTGAATATTCTCCTACTTGTTTTTTTCTTTGCATACAATGGGTTACATGGTTACATAGTCAACAATTCAAGGAAACAATGCCCATAGATCCTCTACACCAAGAGAACTTCTCAATGCTCATAGATTTTGTTAATGAATCTGCAACATTCTTCAAAGTGTCCACCTTAATCAACAACACCTTCTATTCTTTAACCATGTCTCTCAAAAAGTGATATTGAACATCAATATGTTTTTTCTTTGAATGATAAGACGAGTTCTTCACCAGGATGATTGCATTATATCTATCAAAATCTATTTACAGCTTGTTGTACCAACCCAATACCTAAACACAATCTCTGTAACCATATTGGTTTCTTACTTGCATGAATGGATGTCTTGTATTCAACTTCTATAGTTGAGAGTGCCACTAGAGATTGTCTTTTGCTCATCCAACTTATTGATCCTCCAAACAGGTTAAACACATACCCACTGTAGATATTCTGCGATCCATATCTCCAACCTAGTTTGCATCAACAAACCCATGTATGTCCAACACTTCATCCAATATCGGTCTTCTTTGGTAGCACAATCCATAAGTATCAGTGTCATGCAAATACCTGAAAAGCCTTTTTATTGTTGTCCAATGCTCCTTCCTTGTTCTTGACATATACCTGCTCAAAACTATCACTGCATGTGCAATGTCTGATCTATTACAAAACATTTCATACAACAAACTGACAATCACACTAGCATATGGAACACGAGACGTGTCCTCCTCCTATTCTCATGTCTTGGGACACTGATTTACAAATAACTTTACACCTACAAGAATAGGACCCCTGACCGATTTATAGTCCTGCATATTCATCCCATGCAATATTGTCTCAACATATTTTCTATGAATTAACCATAGTTTCTTTTTTTCCCTATCTCTTTTAATTTCCATGCCCAAAATGAAATTTGCAGCACCAAGATCCTTCATGTCCAATCTAGAGGAAAACTATTTTTTCATATCCTGGATAATCTCCTTGTTGTTTCCTATCAACAACATATCATCCACATATATAATACCAAATAAATGATATCATCATCGATTAATTTGAAATACACACAATGATCAAATTTGCTCCTTATGAATTCAAGTCTCGACATATAGGTATCAAATATTTGATACCACATCCTTGGTGATTGCTTTAACCCATGCAGGGACTTTTTCATCCTGCGTACTAACTCTTTCTTTCTCTTTACAATAAATTCTTTTGGCCGCTTCATGTAGATTTCTTCTTTCAGGTCCCATTGTAGGAATGAGTTGTCTTCACATCCATCCATTCTAATTCAAAATCGAATGAAACAATAGTAGATAAAATAAATCTAATAGAAGTTAAATTGGCACGAGGAGAAAAAAATTCCCCAAAGTTAGTTCCCTCTACCTGGGAATAACCTTTTGCTACAAGTTGAGCTTTGTATTTCTCCCCTTTTCCTTCTACATTCAGCTTCTTCTTAAATACCCATTTGTTTCCAATGGGATTTCTTCCAGTCAGAAAATCCACTAGATCCCAAGACTCATTCTTGTCTAAGGCTTCCATTTCTTCAACAATGGTCCTTTTCCATATTTTTCCATCCTTTAAATCCATTACCTCCCTAAAAGTTCTAGGATCATCTCCAGTAACAAACAAAGAAAAATTTGAATGGAAATCAGGTGGAGTATGCCTTTCCGATTTCCTTCTTTTCCAAACCGATCTCCCCAATACTGGAGTATGCATATCTTCTTCTTTTGATTCATGTTCTTATATACAGTCTCATTCATTATCCTTCAACTCAAACTCTATTTTCTTTGGTTCTTCCTTCCTTGGTAGGACTTCCTATTTGACAACATCTTTGATTTCTCTAAATACAACATCTCATCTATACACCACCTTCTTAGTTTCTGGGCTCCAAATCTTATAGCCTTTTAGACCATCTTTATAATCAATAAAGATATAATTTTCAACCTTTTTATCTGGATTACTCTCGTTTTCCTTTGGAATGTGAACATAGGAATCACAACCAAATACCCTTAGATGTGTTAGATACAGTTTATGACTATTCCATACCTCATGTGGATTATTGTCTTCCAATGTTGTTGAGGGTGATTGATTGACCAGATAACATGGAGTACCCACTACCTATGCCCAGAATTCCTATCCTAACCCGACACCAGTGAGAATGCACCTTGATTTTTCCATCAACGTCTTTTTCATTCTTTCTGTAGCTCCATTCTATTGAGGTGTATATGGAGTAGTCTTATACCTTGCTATACCACACTTCTTATAGAATTATTTGAATTCATTTCCGCAAAATTCTCCATCATTACTCATCCTCAACACCTTAATTCTTTTCTCTATTTAATTATCCACAAGAGCCTTAAACTCTTTAAACCTATCAAATAATTCATATTTATTCCCGAGAAAATAAATCCATGTATTCCTCGACAAGTCATATATAAATGAGACATACTACACATATTTTCCAACTAATGGATCCGACATAGGTCCAAAACATTACTATGCACCAATTGTAAAATTCACTCTACCCTCATAGCACCAGAGGATAATCTTACATGATTATGCTTCCCATATAATAAATGTTCACAAAAATCAAAATCCAGAGAGAAATTAGACATACCTTCAACCATACCTTTACCATGTAGTACTCTCCAATATGTCCCACTTTTTGATGCCACACCATAGTCTTTTCTCCAGAGACTGTAGTAGTTTTTTCTTCTTCAGCTCCAATATTAGAAACAATGCAACTGTTACACCCATCACTAATGTTGCTTCCTAGAATCTTATATAGGGTTCCAATCCAAACTCCCTTCAACAACACGATTTCCCCTTGAACGATCCTGTAGCTTTCTTTCTCAAACATTGTTTTTACCCCTGTATCATCGATTTTTCTTACAAAAATAAAATTTCTAGCCAACCTTGGGATGTGAAAAACACTAGGAAGTGTTCAAATCCTTCATCCATGGGCTTCAACTTGAATTTTTCTCATCCTATGATTTTTGTTGTCGATTCATCACCTAGGAAAACATCAACTCCAATATACCTTTCATATTCGCAAAACCACTCCTTGTGAGGATTCATATGAAAGTATGCACCTAACTTGACCAACCATGCCTCATGATCTACACGTGTGCTTAAAGAAGGAAAGTGCACACCCCTCCTTCTGTAGATGTTTTTTCTTCTGTAGAAGGAGCATCTTTAGATCCCTTCCCTCTCTCAACACTTTTGGATCTACATTTTTTCTTATAGTTCCCTTCTTTTCCAAATCTCCAGCATACCTTTACAAATTTTGCATAAGATTCAAATCTTCCCTTAGTTTTAGATCTCCCACTCGAGGACTTGTATATATTTATTTCATGGGAGCATCCTCTTGCAAATAAGGCATCTCTGCTATGGATTTCCATATTTTTCTGCCTAATCTCCTGAGAATAAGGATGAGCCCACATCATCGAAGCTTAAATTACTTGTATTACTACCTATGGCCACAACCAGACTATCTCTTGAGTCTAGTAAAGAGAACAATAAATTGTTACATAGATCTTCATCATAAATATTAATATGAACATATAATATCGACTTACCACTGTATTGAATACGTTCAGATGCTCTATCACCGAGTCTCCATATTTCATCCTTAGGTTGTACAACTTCTTCCACATGAACAATTTGTTTATCGNAGGGGCTAAGTATTTTTATTATATTTGTATTTACCCATATTGGATTTTGTTTGAGGAAGTGGTTACATGAGTTTTTTAGGGAGGCCATGTGGTTCTTATTTCCAAGTAAATATATAAAGCTCTCTCTGAGTTGTTTAGGGTCTTCACTTTTCACTATTTCATTTTTGGTTCTTTATTCATTGTTAATCACTCATCTTCACTCTTGGTCATTCGTGTGCTCTTGGTTTGGACATGGAAACAAATGGTTGGAGGTGGAGAGCCATTGTTATATATCTGTGAGGAATTACTGATCATTCCAGGAGGGAATGGATGCATGCATGCATGAGATTGATGGTAGTTCTGAAAGAGTTGTCCACAACTGAGAATCCTTGGAGTTTCCAGCATAGAGATTTCGTAACGAGTAACACTAGAGCCCTGGAGAGAAATGGAATATCCTGAGGGATTGCATGGTAGAGAAATGGGTTTATTTCTTTGGGTTGTGCAGGATGGAGGGGAAGAGAGTTGGAAATTAGGATTGTTGTGTGGTTTGGAAAACGTGAGATCTTGTTAGCTAACTAGTGTGTTTTTAGATTTTTCCTAGGACCCATCCTTACATATTCATAGCCCTCGCTCAGGGGTTGACACTGTTGTTGAGAGTGAATGAACAAAAATGTCTATGGTTGGGAGGAATGTCCTTGGTTTGAAACCAATTGGTAAATGTTTACTTGAAAAGACAAGTGCTCTCTATATTTTTTGTATATCTATATTCCGTTGTGTATTTATTTATCTCCGAGATGTATTCTTCTGTGCATGCTTGCTAGTTATTTGTTGTGCATTGAACATTGTTCCTTTCTTGAATGGTTTAGCATGTTCTTGTTAATTTCATGTGTTGAATCCATGCTTCTTTATTTTAAAGAATGGAACATAAATTTGTAATCAGTGAAAGAGAGTGAATCTAGAAGTACCCGAGTTATGGGTACATTTTAGATTAGTATCCATACAAGGAGTTTTGGTATTTTATGTACTGAGTATATTTCAAGTTAGTTTTCAGAGCGTTCTTGGACAACATTTTAAGGTAGAGTGGCCCTGTTGGTGGCTGTGTACGTTAAAAATTGGTATCGGAGATTCTGGTTAAAACATTGGACTAGTATGGGCTAGAACAAGTGTGATTTGGGTAGATTCGCTGTCATATATTTGGGTTGTATGATTGGGTAAATATGGTGGAAAATTAGAAAGAAAATTCCCAAATTTGTGAGCAGATTCGAGTTTTAGATGACTCAAGATTGGCTAAGAAGTTAATGGATTCAATCTGCAGAGTTACATAGCCGAATTTGATCTAGAAGGTCAAAAAAATTGTATTTTACTTGCCATTGTAGCACGGGGAAGAGTTCACAGAATTGACTACCGATATCATGTTCTATCTCGAGATCAATGGTCGAGATTCATTGTGATAAATTTAAAAATTGATAAAGTTTTTAAGTTTAGAAAGGTTACCAAATCAACGACCGAGATTCATTTCGGCAGTTTGGAAAATGCCCACCAAGGGTATGTGGCTTGAACACACTTTGTGGTAGATCTTTATGAATGCTTTGACACTGGCACCAACCATTTAGGCTGTTTGAAAAAGTTGAAACAATCTGGCACAGTGGAAGACTTTACAGCTGCTTTTGAGTGACTGACTTTTTGTACAGAGGGCATGTCTGATGTTTTTTTATGAGAATGTTTTATCAGTGGCCTCAAGGATGAGATTCGTGCCCATGTTCTCATGGCTCGTCCTCAGAGTTGGGTGGATGCTACTAAAAGATATAAGGAAGCACAACATGTTGTCTCTTCTCAAAACCAAAAACCCTCCTTTATTCCTCTCACTAAACCAATCACTCCCACTCCTCCTTCTACTCCACTAAAGATTCAGAAATTGACCAGGGCTGAAATGGTTGAACGCCAAATCAAAGGCCTTCGTTATAATTGTGATGACAAATATTTTCCTGGGCACAAGTGTAAGGAACACAATATTTTTATGGCCATCTGGGAAGATGTTCGGAAGAGGATGTTGAGGCTCCCCTTGTGTCTGTGTCACCTGAACCCACTAACATGATCCCTCCCTCAGACCCTCCTGAAGTAGCACCGATCATTTCCCTAAATTCTCTCACTGGCTTCTCTTCTCCCCAAATCCTCAAGACAATAGGTTACATTAAGCATAGGAGGGTCATCATTCTTGTTGATAGTGGAAGCACCCATAATTTTATTCATCGCTGCATTTCCCAAGAAATTAATTATTATATCAGTGTCGTCAATAATTTTCAAATCATGATTGCCAATGGCGGGTCCAAGAAATGTGGAGGGCGTTGTGAAAATGCGTGTCTCCAAATTGGTGAATACCACCTAAAATCTCATATGTTTCCTATCGACATGGGAGGTTGTGACATTTTGTTGGGTGTAGAATGGCTAAGGACTTTGGGTCCCATTCTCATGGATTTTAAGGAATTAACCATGCAATTCAACCAGGAGGGCCAACAATATAAGTTCCAAGGCATCACCGTCGGTTCCCCGGAGATCATCAGTTCCCATGACATTGAAAAGATGCTCAAAAAAGGTCATTCTGGCATTATTGCCCAACTCCATGCCATACAAGAAACTGAGACACCCTCTGTGCCACATGACCTCCAATCCATCCTCTCTAAACATCAAGTGGTTTTTTCCACTCCCCAAGGACTCCCTCCTTACATTGGTGTTCATGATCATTCCATTCCCCTTGTCCTAGGAAGCCTTCCTCCCAATATTCGTCCCTATTGTTACCCCTTTTCCCAAAAAAATGAAATCAAGAAAATTGTTCAAGAGCTACTCAACGCAGGTGTTATACACCCTAGTACGAGCCCCTAATATTCTCCTGTGGTCATGTTCCTTAAGAAATAAGGTTCTTGGCGCATGTGTCCTGACTTCCGCGCCCTCAACAAACTCACCATTAAAGACAAACTTCCCATTCATGCCATTGATGACCTCTTGGATGAATTGAGTTGTGCCCAGTTCTTTACTAAACTTTACCTTCATTCTGGTTACCACCAGATCTGGATGAAAGAAGTAGACATTCCTAAGTCTTCATTTAGAACTCATGAGGGCCACTATGAGTTTTTGGTCATGCGCTTTGGCTCGTGTAATGCTCCCTCCACTTTCCAACGCCTCATGAATAATGTCTTTCGTCCTTTTCTCCATCATTTTGTCTTAGTTTTCTTTGATGATATCCTCATCTATAGTAAAACCTGGACAACCCATCTTTCTCACATGGATCGAGTTCTCCATCTACTCTCTCAGCACCAACTTTTCCTCAAACAATCTAAATGTTCTTTTGGCCCCTCAGAAGTCGAGTACTTGGGTCATCTTGTTGGCAAGGCCGATGTCAGGGTGGATCCTAAAAAGATTGAAGCTATGCAATATTGGCCTCACCCAAAGACTCTCAAAAGCTTGCGTGGATTTATGGGTTTAACAGGTTATTATCACAAGTTTGTTAAGAATTATGGAAAGATTGTGGCACCTCTCACTGCTCTCCTTAAAAAGAATTATTTCACTTGGAATCCAATAGTTGCTCAGGATCTTCAAACCTTGAAGATGGCCATGTGCACCACTCCAATCCTAGCCCTTCCTAACTTCACAAAGACCTTTGTCCCAGAATGTGATGCTTCCGGGAAAGGAATTGGCAATGTCCTTATGTAAGAGGGTCGACCTTTGGACTTTACCAACAAACAATTGTTAGAGTGAAATTTGGGAAAATCAATCTATGACAAGGACATGTTAGTTATCCTGCATGGCGTGGATCTTAGGCATCCTTATCTATTGGGGAAACGCTTCCAAATTAACACAGATCATCAAAGACTCGAGTATTTTATGGAACAACGCCTTTCCTCCCTATAGCAACAAAAATGGGTGAATAAGCTCTTTGGATATGATTATGAGATAATTTACAAGAAAGGAAAAGACAATGTAGTTGTTGATGCACTTTCTAGAAAATATGAAGATGAAGGTTCCATTTTTTCTCTCTCCTTCAGTGTACCATATTTTCTCCAAGTTGTTCGCGAGGAATGACTACACCATCCCAAAAGTTTGCATCTGATACAACAATTGCATTCCAATTCTCCAGTCTCCCCAGGGTACTCTTGGCTCAATGATGAGCTTTGATACGGAGGTCGTTTGTATTTAACAAAACAGTCAAAAATTAAATCCACGGTACTTTTTGAGCTTCATGCTACACCCACCGCTGGGCACTCCGGGTTTACCAAAACCTATGACCGGGTCAAATGTTCTTTTTTCTGGGATGGTATGAAACATGACATTCATAATTTTGTAGTTGGATGTGATGTGTGTCAATGCAACAAGGGAGAAACAATCAAATCTCCCGACACGCTACAACCGCTTCCGATTCCACCTGCTATTTGGCGGGATATCTCTATGGATTTTATTGTTGACTTACCTAAATCAGGAAATAAATTAGTCATCATGGTTGTAGTTGATCGTGTTTCCAAGTATGCTCATTTTTGTTCTCTTCAACACCCATTTACAACACCCATTGTGGCTCAATTTTTCATGGATTAGGTCTTCAAGCTTCATGGCATGCCACATTATATTGTTTCTGATCGTGACCCAACTTTCAACAACAATTTTTGGCAAGCACTGTTCAAGCTACAAGGCACCCAATTGCATCTCAACACAACTTATCTTCCCCAGACTGATAGTCAAACTGAAGTTGTCAACAAGTGTTTGGAAACATATTTGAGGTGTTTTGCATCAGAAAGGNAGGGGCTAAGTATTTTTATTATATTTGTATTTACCCATATTGGATTTTGTTTGAGGAAGTGGTTACATGAGTTTTTTAGGGAGGCCATGTGGTTCTTATTTCCAAGTAAATATATAAAGCTCTCTCTGAGTTGTTTAGGGTCTTCACTTTTCACTATTTCATTTTTGGTTCTTTATTCATTGTTAATCACTCATCTTCACTCTTGGTCATTCGTGTGCTCTTGGTTTGGACATGGAAACAAATGGTTGGAGGTGGAGAGCCATTGTTATATATCTGTGAGGAATTACTGATCATTCCAGGAGGGAATGGATGCATGCATGCATGAGATTGATGGTAGTTCTGAAAGAGTTGTCCACAACTGAGAATCCTTGGAGTTTCCAGCATAGAGATTTCGTAACGAGTAACACTAGAGCCCTGGAGAGAAATGGAATATCCTGAGGGATTGCATGGTAGAGAAATGGGTTTATTTCTTTGGGTTGTGCAGGATGGAGGGGAAGAGAGTTGGAAATTAGGATTGTTGTGTGGTTTGGAAAACGTGAGATCTTGTTAGCTAACTAGTGTGTTTTTAGATTTTTCCTAGGACCCATCCTTACATATTCATAGCCCTCGCTCAGGGGTTGACACTGTTGTTGAGAGTGAATGAACAAAAATGTCTATGGTTGGGAGGAATGTCCTTGGTTTGAAACCAATTGGTAAATGTTTACTTGAAAAGACAAGTGCTCTCTATATTTTTTGTATATCTATATTCCGTTGTGTATTTATTTATCTCCGAGATGTATTCTTCTGTGCATGCTTGCTAGTTATTTGTTGTGCATTGAACATTGTTCCTTTCTTGAATGGTTTAGCATGTTCTTGTTAATTTCATGTGTTGAATCCATGCTTCTTTATTTTAAAGAATGGAACATAAATTTGTAATCAGTGAAAGAGAGTGAATCTAGAAGTACCCGAGTTATGGGTACATTTTAGATTAGTATCCATACAAGGAGTTTTGGTATTTTATGTACTGAGTATATTTCAAGTTAGTTTTCAGAGCGTTCTTGGACAACATTTTAAGGTAGAGTGGCCCTGTTGGTGGCTGTGTACGTTAAAAATTGGTATCGGAGATTCTGGTTAAAACATTGGACTAGTATGGGCTAGAACAAGTGTGATTTGGGTAGATTCGCTGTCATATATTTGGGTTGTATGATTGGGTAAATATGGTGGAAAATTAGAAAGAAAATTCCCAAATTTGTGAGCAGATTCGAGTTTTAGATGACTCAAGATTGGCTAAGAAGTTAATGGATTCAATCTGCAGAGTTACATAGCCGAATTTGATCTAGAAGGTCAAAAAAATTGTATTTTACTTGCCATTGTAGCACGGGGAAGAGTTCACAGAATTGACTACCGATATCATGTTCTATCTCGAGATCAATGGTCGAGATTCATTGTGATAAATTTAAAAATTGATAAAGTTTTTAAGTTTAGAAAGGTTACCAAATCAACGACCGAGATTCATTTCGGCAGTTTGGAAAATGCCCACCAAGGGTATGTGGCTTGAACACACTTTGTGGTAGATCTTTATGAATGCTTTGACACTGGCACCAACCATTTAGGCTGTTTGAAAAAGTTGAAACAATCTGGCACAGTGGAAGACTTTACAGCTGCTTTTGAGTGACTGACTTTTTGTACAGAGGGCATGTCTGATGTTTTTTTATGAGAATGTTTTATCAGTGGCCTCAAGGATGAGATTCGTGCCCATGTTCTCATGGCTCGTCCTCAGAGTTGGGTGGATGCTACTAAAAGATATAAGGAAGCACAACATGTTGTCTCTTCTCAAAACCAAAAACCCTCCTTTATTCCTCTCACTAAACCAATCACTCCCACTCCTCCTTCTACTCCACTAAAGATTCAGAAATTGACCAGGGCTGAAATGGTTGAACGCCAAATCAAAGGCCTTCGTTATAATTGTGATGACAAATATTTTCCTGGGCACAAGTGTAAGGAACACAATATTTTTATGGCCATCTGGGAAGATGTTCGGAAGAGGATGTTGAGGCTCCCCTTGTGTCTGTGTCACCTGAACCCACTAACATGATCCCTCCCTCAGACCCTCCTGAAGTAGCACCGATCATTTCCCTAAATTCTCTCACTGGCTTCTCTTCTCCCCAAATCCTCAAGACAATAGGTTACATTAAGCATAGGAGGGTCATCATTCTTGTTGATAGTGGAAGCACCCATAATTTTATTCATCGCTGCATTTCCCAAGAAATTAATTATTATATCAGTGTCGTCAATAATTTTCAAATCATGATTGCCAATGGCGGGTCCAAGAAATGTGGAGGGCGTTGTGAAAATGCGTGTCTCCAAATTGGTGAATACCACCTAAAATCTCATATGTTTCCTATCGACATGGGAGGTTGTGACATTTTGTTGGGTGTAGAATGGCTAAGGACTTTGGGTCCCATTCTCATGGATTTTAAGGAATTAACCATGCAATTCAACCAGGAGGGCCAACAATATAAGTTCCAAGGCATCACCGTCGGTTCCCCGGAGATCATCAGTTCCCATGACATTGAAAAGATGCTCAAAAAAGGTCATTCTGGCATTATTGCCCAACTCCATGCCATACAAGAAACTGAGACACCCTCTGTGCCGCAGGACCTCCAATCCATCCTCTCTAAACATCAAGTGGTTTTTTCCACTCCCCAAGGACTCCCTCCTTACATTGGTGTTCATGATCATTCCATTCCCCTTGTCCCAGGAAGCCTTCCTCCCAATATTCGTCCCTATTGTCACCCCTTTTCCCAAAAAAATGAAATCAAGAAAATTGTTCAAGAGCTGCTCAACGCAGGTGTTATACACCCTAGTACGAGCCCCTAATATTCTCCTGTGGTCATGTTCCTTAAGAAATAATTTTCTTGGCGCATGTGTCCTGACTTCCGCGCCCTCAACAAACTCACCATTAAAGACAAACTTCCCATTCATGTCATTGATGACCTCTTGGATGAATTGAGTTGTGCCCAGTTCTTTACTAAACTTTACCTTCATTCTGGTTACCACCAGATCTGGATGAAAGAAGTAGACATTCCTAAGTCTTCATTTAGAACTCATGAGGGCCACTATGAGTTTTTGGTCATGCGCTTTGGCTCGTGTAATGCTCCCTCCACTTTCCAACGCCTCATGAATAATGTCTTTCGTCCTTTTCTCCATCATTTTGTCTTAGTTTTCTTTGATGATATCCTCATCTATAGTAAAACCTGGACAACCCATCTTTCTCACATGGATCGAGTTCTCCATCTACTCTCTCAGCACCAACTTTTCCTCAAACAATCTAAATGTTCTTTTGGCCCCTCAGAAGTCGAGTACTTGGGTCATCTTGTTGGCAAGGCCGATGTCAGGGTGGATCCTAAAAAGATTGAAGCTATGCAATATTGGCCTCACCCAAAGACTCTCAAAAGCTTGCGTGGATTTATGGGTTTAACAGGTTATTATCACAAGTTTGTTAAGAATTATGGAAAGATTGTGGCACCTCTCACTGCTCTCCTTAAAAAGAATTATTTCACTTGGAATCCAATAGTTGCTCAGGATCTTCAAACCTTGAAGATGGCCATGTGCACCACTCCAATCCTAGCCCTTCCTAACTTCACAAAGACCTTTGTCCCAGAATGTGATGCTTCCGGGAAAGGAATTGGCAATGTCCTTATGTAAGAGGGTCGACCTTTGGACTTTACCAACAAACAATTGTTAGAGTGAAATTTGGGAAAATCAATCTATGACAAGGACATGTTAGTTATCCTGCATGGCGTGGATCTTAGGCATCCTTATCTATTGGGGAAACGCTTCCAAATTAACACAGATCATCAAAGACTCGAGTATTTTATGGAACAACGCCTTTCCTCCCTATAGCAACAAAAATGGGTGAATAAGCTCTTTGGATATGATTATGAGATAATTTACAAGAAAGGAAAAGACAATGTAGTTGTTGATGCACTTTCTAGAAAATATGAAGATGAAGGTTCCATTTTTTCTCTCTCCTTCAGTGTACCATATTTTCTCCAAGTTGTTCGCGAGGAATGACTACACCATCCCAAAAGTTTGCATCTGATACAACAATTGCATTCCAATTCTCCAGTCTCCCCAGGGTACTCTTGGCTCAATGATGAGCTTTGATACGGAGGTCGTTTGTATTTAACAAAACAGTCAAAAATTAAATCCACGGTACTTTTTGAGCTTCATGCTACACCCACCGCTGGGCACTCCGGGTTTACCAAAACCTATGACCGGGTCAAATGTTCTTTTTTCTGGGATGGTATGAAACATGACATTCATAATTTTGTAGTTGGATGTGATGTGTGTCAATGCAACAAGGGAGAAACAATCAAATCTCCCGACACGCTACAACCGCTTCCGATTCCACCTGCTATTTGGCGGGATATCTCTATGGATTTTATTGTTGACTTACCTAAATCAGGAAATAAATTAGTCATCATGGTTGTAGTTGATCGTGTTTCCAAGTATGCTCATTTTTGTTCTCTTCAACACCCATTTACAACACCCATTGTGGCTCAATTTTTCATGGATTAGGTCTTCAAGCTTCATGGCATGCCACATTATATTGTTTCTGATCGTGACCCAACTTTCAACAACAATTTTTGGCAAGCACTGTTCAAGCTACAAGGCACCCAATTGCATCTCAACACAACTTATCTTCCCCAGACTGATAGTCAAACTGAAGTTGTCAACAAGTGTTTGGAAACATATTTGAGGTGTTTTGCATCAGAAAGG
>JZKD02S0342755.1:198801-211305 GCA_000966675.3 Picea glauca
AGTGTTCTTCATCAAAAGTTTACAATATGGGAGCACTTCTCAACCATTCGACCTTAACAAAATACTAAAACTTCTTATATATACTTAGAAATGTTGCAACCACCAGGAGTGTGATTGGACCACTGCATTAATGTTTTCATTCGGCGCCTGCTCTGTTACATTGTGCAGGCCACCTCATGTCAGATGCGAACTAGGCACAGTTATGTGATTTATAGGAAAATATATCCATAAGGAAGCTTTAGATTGATAGTTTGCCTTCACGACCGCTCTCAACTTGCTTTCCATTTATGGAGTGAGTTGAAGTTTCAACCACCACTCCCATTTCCATTAAATGCCTTCATTGGGATTGGGATGAGGCTTGACACCCATGAATGTTCTAGGTGGTGCCCATGACTTCTTCGATTCAATCTCGATGCCTCGATGCCATGTAGATCTTCTTCTATGACCAAATACAGGCTCTTTTGGCCTTTCAAACTTCAAAATATATTTTCCCCAAGAAAAACCTCTAGAGCTAAATATCTGATGACACGTGGCTCTTGGATTAGGACGAACTAGATCCACTTCGGGCCTCTGGGCTCTAGGAAAATCCAAACTCAAATATTGCTTACCTTCTATGCTTTTACCCAAACATTTCGATCTACTGACGCGTGTCCTCTTCAATCAATGGTTCTACCCCTGCTTCGGGACTTTGAACCTTTCAACCAGATCAATGACCCTTTTGCTCCCTCCTCGATCAACGATAGAGATCTACTTTGGGTCTTCAGGACTTCAGGCACTTTGGGACTTTGCAATGTTTAACTCCCACAATTCTTCGGAGCGCCGAACTCCGAAGCGAGGGATCTTCCTCCACGCGTCCTCAACTTTTGATGGCTCAGATTATTTCGAGATTTCAGGCTTCGACACTTCAAGGATTCCACACACTTCTCACTTCGAAACTCCTG
Organism: Picea glauca; assembly: GCA_000966675.3. Classification (NCBI taxonomy): domain Eukaryota; kingdom Viridiplantae; phylum Streptophyta; class Pinopsida; order Pinales; family Pinaceae; genus Picea; species Picea glauca. Next base: position 199,743 of record JZKD02S0342755.1, read on the forward strand.
AAGCTTATTTCCTTGAACACTTGGATCAACTTCCACCTGTCCCTTTAAAAATCAACGACTCATGCTCTCTTCGGGCCTTTTTCTCCAGTGCTATACTTTGTGCAACTTTTAGGATTCTGAATGCTTGCGAGCTGCTAATCTGAACTCCACATGGAATTACCATCATTGAAAGCTGAACCTTCCTTTTTGCTTGATTCGGGTCCAGAACGAATCACTCTGAGTGTCGTGCTTTAAGCCCATGATTGCGGCCTGTGTAAACAAAGAATTGGACGAATGGATAGGGGCTTGGGAAAACACCAGGAAGAGTGATTGAAACAAAAGGATATGGGTGTTCATCTTTAGAGAAAAATATAAAGGCTTCGGGCCGAGACTTTTGCAGGTAAGACATCAAGGAAAACCAATTTTTTTAACCAAAAAGGGGCGAACAAAACCGACTTTACCAGTGGAATGGGAAACTTTAAGACTTGGTCTAGGAAAAGGAGAGAGATAGGGAAAAATTACAGACTTAGGTAGAAACCACAAACCCACATGACTCTGACAAGTTCATGTGATAACAAAACATAAATCCTCAGATGAGTGACAAGCAATGGATGCAAAGGTATGTGTACACAGAACTGTGTGAAATTTTCTTTAGCAAATTTCTAATTATCCTGACTAAGTGGCTAGAAAGATTAGTGGTGAACACTAGAAGATACATAAATGCAGCACCAAGGAATTAGATTCTTGATTTTGTAAGATATCTGAATTCTATAAGTAACCCAACTACATGTGCAGTTGATTTCTGGTTGGATAACATACTAGGAGGATATATTACATAGTTTTTTGTAGATTGTACCCAATCATATAGTGTTGTAGGAAGGGACTTTTTCAAGGGTCTTCGTGGAAGGTTCATGAAATCATTGAGTATGTGGATAAAGATGTTGTTTTGTGACAAGTGTGTGATGACGATGCAATCTAACTGCTAAAGGGCCTTGCACACATAGGGTATAGGGGTATGAAAACATGATGGTCTGAGAATAATAGAGAATGAAGGAAGCGATGAAAAAGGAAGGGAGGGACTAAGGATGCAAGAAGAGGGTATATCGTAGGAAGAATATGAGCTTGGATTATATAATGGAGGAATGAGGTACAAGAGGAAAAAGAATGGGGCTAAGAAAGGATAGCTGTGCAGTGAGCTAGAGGGGAGAGAACCTTGTGCAATAGTATGAATTGTGGAGATACCATATATAGGAGAAGAAGAAGAGGAGTTCCAGTCTAGTCTAGTAATAGAAAAATCATTAAGTCCTACTCAGACAGGGTCCTGTGTCGAATCCACGACCCCATGTACGTCACCACAATTAGATATAACAATTGAAGACTTGTCAAAATAAATTGTGTTTAGTTAGGGAGGACAAAGCAGTAGCCATCAGAGCAATGGAAGTAGTGCGCATAGTCAGAGTCAAAATAAGAGTCAACCAACATCACCAAGTGGGGGAAATACATAAAGAAACATGGCATGGGTAGATAACACCTTTAGACTACCTAATTTTTAGGAATTTGGGTTAGAGGACCCAGAACAACATTTGTTTGTCCGTGAGACAATTTGGGCCGAAAAGAATGTCCAAGAAGAGTCTATAAATATTGTGCAGTTAGCAACAACATTCAGAAGTCATGCATTAGTATGGTACATGAAGTTGTAGAGTACCACACTTATGGGACATGTGAGGGATTTGGCAGAATCAAGGCAAATGTTGTTGAAATAATTCAAGAAGCAAAAGTTGGAGTCACAGTATATCATAGAACTGAAGGAGATTAAATACGTACAAAGAGAGTTGGTATGGAACTTTTATCAAAGGTTCAAGGATTTTATGGGTAGACTAACTTTCCACATCCCTGATCAAAAAAATCAAGAATGGTTTATTGTAGGGCTTCTACCACACATTCGCAGGTTGTTGATTCAAAAAACGGTCATGTTGTAGCCCAAGGCGTTGGAAATTGCAATGAAAATGAAATCATCTCCTGTAGGATATAATGGAGGGATGGCACAAGTTTAGACGCAGTTGGCTACATTAACGATTTAGCTGGAAGAACTGACAAAGGGAAAGGAGAAATGCGAGCAAGTATGGTGTACCAAATGTAGGATTCAAGGCCATCACAAGGAAAAATTCCCAACATTCACGCAGTACTTGGAAATGGGAGTGCTGAATCCATTACCGAGAGGAGGATATTCCAAGATATGTAAGAAATGGGGCCATCACCCAAATGAGTGTACATTACTATATAAGTATCAGAGTACCCCAAGGAACTTGTTTTGCAACTTTTTCAAGTTGGTGGGACAGGAAGATTTTTTTTCTTCGTGTGTTCGACTTAATGAGGGACTGTACATCAGATATGTATAGGATTCATGAGGAGAATGTTGCAGCAGAAAGGGGTGTTCCACAATATATTAATAAAATAGGCTTTAATCTAGGAAATAGAGGAAACTTTGGCAGAGGTGGAGGCAAAAGAAATTTCGGTAGGGGAGGAAGAGTACCGATAATATTTTATAATTGTAATCAACTAGGACACTTGGTCTGTGACTGCCCGAATCTGTGTACAACATGCACATACTATAGATCACTAGACCATGCGATAGAATATTGTCCCCAAATAGTTGCAAAATGGAAGGTCATAGGAAACCAGAATGAGAACCCAAATCATAATGTGTAGAAAATGTCAGCCAAAAAATGAAACAAAGGACCAAGAATAACATTTGTTATTTGTGGAGGAGCGATGACAGGGGATGATATGATGAACGAATGAAAGTAGATTGAGTAATGGGTAAGGAATTCAGTAAGGAATATGACAACCTTTGATCCTCAACAAGAAAAGGAGATGTACCAGAGGGCATGAAAAGAGGTATTGGGATAGGATTGGGAAGCATCAACATCATTTGCACCTCATGTTCCTGAGAAGTTGATTGGAAAGGTAAGTACGCAAACAAAATTCCTAAGAATTTGTGTAGAGATAATAAAATATGAAACTGTGTCGAGTACACTATATGACATGATTTGTAATTGTACATGAGGAAGGGAAAATCTTGTTGCACAACAAGTGGTAAATCAGGTACTGCGCAAGAAGAGGACCAAATGAGAATTCATATTCAATGCTCAAATTGGGGAGTATGATGTGAATGATGTTATCCTAGACTTGGGGTCCAATGTGATCGTTCTACCTAAGAAGACATGGGAGATGATTCCAACCTAAGTTAGTATGGTCTCTTTTCTAGGTAAGGCTCGTGAGTCAGCACAAAATAGTATCGATTGATCGTTTTACAGAAGTACCTGTGAACATAGATGGGTTGTGCAGCACGGAATACTTTGAAGTTATTGAGATCATGGATGATAGTCAACCATATCTAGGAATGATGGGAATGGAATGGGATTTTGATAACTAGGCAATTATCAACTTGAAGAGGAGGGAGATGATATTTGAAGTTGGATAATTGAAAGTTACTACACCCTTGGACTCATCAGAAGGAAATAGATACATACATATAGCCAGAGGAAATGACATTGACAACTTATATAAAATGACTGCGAGGATGGAGGATTATGTCAACCCAACTACGGATGGTGCATTAAGTTGGAGAATTATCAATTTGTGTGCATCATATTCTAAAGAAGGTTTAAAGCATTGGCAGTAGAGAATGCATGAAGTATAAACTAGATGTTGTGCATGTATAACCCGATCCTTGCGCTGCATTGGAACAAAGTTATGTGATCCACCCAAGTATGACGTATTAATTGATATACGTTTGTTTGTAAAGGAATTTGAGTTGCATTTAATTGAACAAAAAAGGATGTTATCAATAGATGTTTTCTTAAAAGTGACTACAACCAGATGGAGGGTTGCACACAGAGAGGAAATAAAAGTCTGGTCACAATGAAACAGACTCATGCAAATAAGGTTTTTGTACCGAGGAAGAAAAAATTGCGCAGAAGTATACAGGAGAGAGTGATCCAACAAGTCATGTGGAGTAGTGCAGGACTTTATGGAGTTTGGTACTAAAAATATAATGGATGTAAATATTTATACACACACTGGACATAATTCTGAAGAATTGGTATTTGGAATTGGAAATGTGTAGGGAGACAACAAGATGGGAAGAGTTGGTCCAGAGGTTCAAATTCATGTTTACATTTGAACATGAGTCTCCATCAATAGATGCAACACTACAGGCCGTTTGAACTAAGATATTTTTAGAAGAAGGGCTGATGGAGGTAGTACCAGTATGCAGTGCGCACAAAGCCAATATGACTATCCATGTGTTATTGGAGTATTACAATGTGGCTAAGGAAGAACATGATGAAGAAGATCCTAGGAATGTACACGTACCCGAGACATAAGGAGAATGCGTAGTATAAGGACCAAATCTTGAATCTATCGCATACATAGAACCTATAAAGACTCAAAAGGTAAACATTGGGACGACAAAGAATCCCAAGTTTGCATAGATAGGAGATTATTGGAGTGATGAGACAATAGATAAGATTGTATACTTTCTACGAGAATATCAGGAGCTATTACCAATGACATTTTAAAAGGTGAATGGGATAGCTAGGTACTTAGGTGAGATGAAGATTCCACTGAAACCAGGTGTTAAGCCAGTGCGACAACAACCTTACAGGTTAAATCCAAAGTACAAGGAAAAGGTGAAGGCTGATATAGATAGGATTTTGGATGCATGAATCATTGAACCGGTAGAAGAATCCGAGTGGATAATTCCAATGGTAGTGTAGGACAAGAAGATAGGAGGAATCAGGATATGTGTGGATCTGAGGAAGATGAATGACGTGTGTTTACATGACCATTTCCCAACACCATTCGTAGACGAGGTAATGGAGAATGTAGGGGGTCAAGAAACTTATTTTTTCACAGATGTATTCTCAAGGTACCATTAGATAAAAATTGCTCAAGAAGACAGGCATAAGACCACTTTTGTGATGGAGTGGGGAAGTTATCAATATACAATAATGCCCTTTGGACTAAAGAATGCCCCTATGGTTTTTTCCAGAGAAATGGTTGCAATGTTCAAGGAATTTATTCATGAGTTCCTTGCAGTGTACTTAAATGATTGGACTGTGTTTATTCTACTAAAGGATCATATAGAAGTCCTTAGGATAATGTTGGATTGGTGTAGACAATGTCATATTTCACTGAACTTGAAGAAGTGTATTTTTTGCGTGTCATTTGGAATTGTGTTGGGACATGTAGTTTGCAATCAAGGATTACTAATAGATCCATTCAAGATTGTAGTAATTATGGAGTTAGAACCTCCTACATGAGTCATAAAAAATGAGGGAAACCCTGGGTCATACAGGTTATTACAAGAAATTTATCAAAGGATATGTGTAGATCACAACACCGATGGAAAAGTTACTAAAGAAGGAATACAAGTTTAAATGGAATGAGGACTGTCAGAAGAGGTTGGAAACATTAAATAAGAAACTAGTATCTGTGCCAATTTTAATATTCTCATATTGGAACAAGGATTTCTATGTACACATAGATGCATCATCCATAGTGTTGGGAACATTACTATCTCAACCAGGGGAGGGAGACATAGATCACCCAATTAATTTTTCAAGTAGGATGTTGTCCATAATATAGAAGAATTATACTACCATGAAATGAAAAGGATTTGAAATGGTCTATGTGCTACAAAAGTTCAGACATTATCTATTGGGGTCTCACTTCAAGATGTATACAAACCACTCTGCATTAAAATACTTAGACAACAATCTAGTGTTGCGGGGGGGGGAATACGAAGATGGCTATTATTATTTCAGGAATATGATTTTGAGGTTGTAGTGAAACCAAGGAAGATGAATGCAGGACCAAATCATCTATCACGTATATTATCAATAGAGGAGAGATTGATACATTTGGTACACATTGAAGAAGATTGTTTTGTTGCAGGTTTCCATCATCAAGTTCATAAAGCAAGAGAGAAGGCTTGGCATGCCCAACACATTAAAAAAAAAAAGTTTCAAGTAGGAGATTTGGTATTAATCTATGACAACAAGTTTATGAAGCATCCAGGAAAGTTTAGAATGTACTTGTTAGGACCCTATGTGATTCAACATGTAATAGAGACAGGTGTTACACAATTGGAAACCCTGAATGGAGAATTCCTTGGAGTAATGGTGAATGGAATTCAGTTGAAACTCTATAGGGATGGTAGATAGTCTTCACAATAATCTGGGTTGCACCAGAACACATGTATCATAGTAGTTGCATTATAGTAGCAGAGAAAAACAAGGAAAAACAAATAGAAAGTAGAAAAATGAAGAAAATCAAGTAAAAAGTAGATATAGAAAAAGAACAAGGGTGTCTAAGTACAATGCAGAGGAGATTGCGCAAAAGGATTGGTTATGATACATCAAAATAGAACTGCATCAATTTAGAAAATAATACACATAAGAAAAAGACTATGAAGCATGAAGATGCAAAAACAAGAACCGTTGCACATTTTGGCAATGAAAATACCATTAAAATCATTAAAGCATGAAAATGATGGCCATGAAGAAGGATTGACAAGTCATAAAGGTGTCGTATAATATTAAATGGAAAAAGTCACTGGAAATCATGACAGATTGGCAGTACGAGGGAAAAATCACACGACGTATTTGGTAATAAATATGCATTTATGTAACAATTCATCAACCATGTTGGAGGATTGGACAAGGTAGTTAAGGAAATAAAATACATGCACAGCTGGAAACAAGGCACAAAAACAACAAGAGATTGTTAAAACTGAGTCATTGTTTCATGCAAGAGAGAGAAAAATAGAGAGAACCAGAGAAAATCTAGTGCACCAAAGCCAAGATACAACTACCAGAGGACGTAGAGATAGTTCACAATCCATCACACAAGAAGAATGGACCCACCAAAAGTTGGAGAGTTGTCAATAGCAACACGAAAAGAAGTAAAACGACCATTAGAGACGCTAAAGGTCGAGGAAGTAGTTAGAGCTTTGACTTTGGCTCCACAAGATAGTTTCCACAAATATTACCTGCCACCTAGGATGGATAATGCGCCACCAATCCATGTACAAGACAATGGGAAANATATTCTCATATTGGAACAAGGATTTCTATGTACACATAGATGCATCATCCATAGTGTTGGGAACATTACTATCTCAACCAGGGGAGGGAGACATAGATCACCCAATTAATTTTTTAAGTAGGAAGTTGTCCATAATATAGAAGAATTATACTACCATGAAATCAAAAGGATTTGAAATGGTCTATGTGCTACAGAAGTTCAGACATTATCTATTGGGGTCTCACTTCAAGATGTATACAAACCACTCTGCATTAAAATACTTAGACAACAATCTAGTGTTGCGGGGGGGAATACGAAGATGGCTATTATTATTTCAGGAATATGATTTTGAGGTTGTAGTTTAACCGAGGAAGATGAATGCAGGACCAAATCATCTATCACGTATATTATCAAGACAAGATGCAGGAAACTTAGATGATATCTTCCCAGATGCATAACTATTAACAGTAAATATGGAGGACAATTATTTCTCAAACATTGTACAGTTTCTAAGTACTGTAGGTATGGCTCCATATGACATGACGATTATGTTGAGGAAGAAAATGGTAGTGAAAGAAGCAGACTATCATTTTATTGCAGAGAATTTATACAAGTTGGGTGTATATGGAATATAGAGACATTGTGTTCTAGAACATGAGATACCGATGATACTTGAAGAAGCGCATGATGGGATTGTAGGAGGACATTATGTAGGGAAATAAACTGCAATGAATTTTTTGTGTGCAAAACTGTGGTGGCCCATACTTCACAAAGATTCTAAGGAATGTTTTCATTCATGCGATGTATGTCAAAGAGTGGGAAAGCCATCTAGGAGGTATGAAATTTCATTGAATCCACTAGTTACACTGCAAGCATTTGAGAAATGAGCCATAGAAATTGTAGGGACAATAAACCCACAAGCAAGACGATCAATGGAAAGATACATAATCATTGCAATGGATTACTTGAAAAGATGGGCAGAAGAAGCACCAGTTACATATTGCACAACAGACATTGCTGCAATTTTTTTTTTTGAGAATGTAGTCACAAGGTTTGGATGCCCATGCATATTACTCAGTGATCAAGGCACACATTTTCTGAACAAGACTATTGCAAAACTGATTAAGAAGTTTCAAATTCATCATCATAAGAATACCTCATATCATCTTCAAGCCATTGGAACGATGGAAGCTTTCAATAAAATTTTGTAGAATGCTTTGAAAAAAGATTATAATGTCTGGAGAGACGATTGGGACTTAAGAGTTCCTTCAATATTATGGGCTTATAGGACTACAAGTAAAAATTTGACAAGACAGACACCTTTCAGGTTGGTCTATGGGAAAGAAGCAGTGATGCCAATGGATATTATTCTACCTAGCCTGTGTATTGCAGCGATCACTGAGCTATCGAATTCTGGTGCAATAGAGGAGAGATTGATACATTTGGTACACATTGAAGAAGATTGTTTTGTTGCAGGTTTCCATCATCAAGTTCATAAAGCAAGAGAGAAGGCTTGGCATGCCCAACACATTAAACAAAAAAAGTTTCAAGTAGGAGATTTGGTATTACTCTATGACAACAAGTTTATGAAGCATCCATGAAAGTTTAGAATGTACTTGTTAGGACCCTATGTGATTCAACATGTAATAGAGACAGGTGTTGCACAATTGGAAACCCTGAATGGAGAAGTCCTTGGAGTAATGGTGAATGGAATTCAGTTGAAACTCTATAGGGATGGTAGATAGTCTTCACAATAATCTGGGTTGCACCAGAACACATGTATCATAGTAGTTTCATTATAGTAGCAGAGAAAAACAAATAGAAAGTAGAAAAATGAAGAAAATCAAGTAAAAAGTAGATATAGAAAAATAACAAGGGTGTCTAAGTACAAGGCAGAGGAGAATGCGCAAAAGGATTGGTTATGATACATCAAAATAGAACTGCATCAATTTAGAAAATAATACACAGAAGAAAAAGACTATGAAGCATGAAGATGCAAAAACAAGAACCGTTGCACATTTTGGCAATGAAAATACCATTAAAATCATTAAAGCACGAAAATGATGGCTATGAAGAAGGATTGACAAGTCATAAAGGTGTCGTATAATATTAAATGGAAAAAGTCACTGGAAATCATGACAGATTGGCAATACGAGGGAAAAATCACACGACGTATTTGGTAATAAATATGCATTTATGTAACAATTCATCAACCATGTTGGAGGATTGGACAAGGTAGTTAAGGAAATAAAATACATGCACAACTGGAAACAAGGCACAAAAACAACAAGAGATTGTTAAAACTGAGTCATTGTTGCATGCAAGAGAGAGAAAAATAGAGAGAACCAGAGAAAATATAGTGCACCAGAGACAAGATACAACTACCAGAGGACGTAGAGATAGTTCACAATCCGTCACACAAGAAGAATGGACCCACCAAAAGTTGGAGAGTTGTCAATAGCAACACGAAAAGAAGTAAAACGACCATTAGAGACGCCAACGGTCGAGGAAGTAGTTAGAGCTTTGACTTTGGCTCCACAAGATAGTTTCCACAAATATTACCTGCCACCTAGGATGGATAATGCGCCACCAATCCATGTACAAGACAATGGGAAATAATCACTGCCGACAACACTAGTTCCTCCTAGTGTAGGTAGTGAAGCAAAGATGCTCAAAAATATTGCAGGCCTCAAATTTATGGATCATGACATCATTGATGAACAAAAAATCTCAAAGTTGGTCAGGGAGAAATATTTGCACACTAGGAGCATACCAGGAAGAGGAGAAATCTTGTTGGAGACACGAGAGTGGGTGAAAAGGGTTGGAGAAGGCATGCATATTCAACTTGTTGGAGATTCCACATTTTCGGAGAATCTTGGAGATTAATGCATGTGTGAAGGTGTTGCTCAAATATGTTCATGGGGGGACACTGTGGCTTGATCTCCCAGTGTCAATTGACACTACACCAATTGCACACATTATAGGACTCCCAAAATTTGGTGCGGATCTGACCATTTTGTTCAATAAGATAAGAGAGAGATCCCTCTCGGATTCGATGAAGGAAAACTTACAGACATTCAGGGGAAAGAGGGGACTGAATGTGAAAAACATCAATGACACCAATGTTTGGTTCACAATGTAGGTACTGGCCTAAAAGTTGTTGTGCAAGTGGAGGAAGGATGAAGTCCCAACTATATTCATTGTAGCGGTAGAAAAATGTGTTGAATGGGTTCATATGAATTGGGCCACCTTCTTCATGAACCATTTTTTATAGGATTGCATTGAGGCCCAGGAAAGGGCACACAATTCCACTATGCATGGTTGTTTATCTTGATTGACCTAGTCAGCTGGAAAGAACCAAGTTACTATCAACATATGCGCACATTAGGAAGAGGTAATTTGGCTATGACATATTCCAACTTATGGCATATGACGATTAAGAGAAGACAAAACGAAACTAATGCCATATTTTCTGTATACTTGGAAAATATCATGCATATAGTCATACACACACACTGTGCATATTAACAGAGATAGTGGCAACATATAAGGATATCGTGCAGTTTAAATCATGCATGCACCACATGTATGTGCGGGCCAAAAAGGACCCAACACGCTAGTGGTTTCTAACTAGTTACAGGTTGACGATAGAGGATGTTTGTTTGATAGTTAATGACTAGGAAGAGGACTAGAAAATTTTAGCAGATAAAAAAGGGAAACCAAAAGAGGAAGAAGAGAAAGATAAAAGTGATGAGGAACTAGATGACGAGCGGGGGAATGAGAAAAAAAAATGATGCAAGAGATATGCCTGGTCCATCCACAATAGAAACTCAACATATGTTCCCTATGATAGGAGCCAAACAAAAGGATAAGGAGAAAGAACAAATAGGAGGGGCATGCAAAAAGACTAAATCTCATAGAGAAGCCCCAGTGTATAATTTAACTAATGATTATATGGATAGGATTGGCTACCAGGTACAGGATGTCGTTGAAGAACTAATGGAGGAAGAAACTGGGAAGAAATAAGAGAAACAAAAGAGAGTGAAGGATCAATTGGCAACACTACAAAAACTCTTGGTAGCTCCAAGGCTAGAAAAAGAGAGAGAAGAACTGAGGGAGGACCATCCAGTATCCCAGGGAAGGGATCAAAGAGTGCACATTCAATCTTGAGTCAGTTAATATCCAGGCATTGAACACTTCATATTGAGATGGATGCACTCAAATTTCCAATGTCTAAGTTAAAAGAACAAGTGAATGCGTTAGGACACTTGAACATAGTGGTATTGAGAATACCAATACAATTATTAAAAGACTTGAAAATAGGATTGTTGAAATAGATTAAGAGCGGAGTCGAGGAAGCACAACAGGAGTTGATGAAAATGATGGATGAAAGAGATCAACTGCAACAATAGTATGATGTTGCGCTCCAAAAAAAGAAGGAATTTGAAGGCTGAGTGGAAGAGGCAATAAAAGACAAGAATGAGGTTGAGGA